>CABHPH010105712.1:17247-32194 GCA_902168325.1 Peromyscus nudipes
TCAAGAAGATGATACAACCTGAACATCAAGAAGAGCAAGGCTACAGTTGGTTGAAATACACATTAATATACCAAATCCATGGAAGTCAGACACCTTTTTTAAAGAGAAAAAAGAAATGGAAATATGTCATTAGCAAATGGACCAACCCTTTATTCTGAAAAATATGTGCGTATGTATATATATAATAAATATATACCAACTTCCAAAGCTGTCTTCTAACCTACACACATTCTCTCTCTCTTAATAAATATATAAATAAATAGAAAAGATGGAAGTAGTAGTAGCTAATCTAATCACAAGATGGAGAAATCTTAGCAAGATCCCAAGTGGGACCACCGACACCTACTGAACTCATAGAGCCTTTCACAACATTCAGGAACAGTAACACCAAAAATGTGCTCTCACCAATCCTGACTTTGAATCTTACATGAAGCTCCAGGTTGAACTTCAGGTACAGGACACAGTAGGTGCAGGGCACCACATACAAAGAATTAAGATGTCATGAGGAAGCAATAAGGCAAAGCCAGCAGGTAGGATATTTTGTGCAAAAGTTAGCCCAACCTTTCAACAAATTAATGATATAAAACAGTAAGAGGGCAATGGGAACACACAAGTAAGCTAGATTAGACCACACTTAAAAGAATGTACAATTTGTAAGTATATCAAAATCCAAATTGTACATATTCAGGGGATGAATCATATGGCATGAGTTACATCTCAATAAACCTATTTTAAAAAACAGATTTATGAGACATAAAATCAAGCATAACATGTACACTGAATTTGGATCCTAATTTGAACAAACGTCTTTTAAAAGAGATTACAGAGAAACTAAGTATGAATGAATACTATAATATATTAAAGATTACTTATATTTGTCAGGTGTGACAATGGTAATATAGTTTTGAATTTTTATGAGTTTATTTTTTCAGTGCTGGGAATCAAACTCAGGGCCTCACACATGTTAATCAAACATGCTACCATAGAGATAAGTCCCTAGCATGGTGATAAAAATTATTTAAGAAAATAGTCAGTACTAGCATTAGTGCAGAGGATGCCTGAACTGGCCTGCTCCAGTAATCAGACTGGTGAATACCCTAACTGTCATCATAGAGCTTTCATCCAGTAATTGATGGAAGCAGATGCAGAGATCCACAGCTAAGCACCAGGCCGAGCTCCAGGAATCCAGTTGAAGAGAGAGAAGAGAGAGAAGAGAAAAGAGCAAGGAGGCTCAAGATCATTGCTGTGGGATATCTTTCTGTATGCTGTGAATATGTGTTGCTCTGATTGGTTGATAAATAAAGCTACACTGGACCATGGCAAGGCAGCTTAGAGGCAGGTTGAAATCCAAGCAGATAGACAGGAAGGGAAAGGACAGGGGAGAGACACTAGCCTGCCACCCAAGGAACAACATACCAGTAGACCAGTAAAGCCAGGGAAAACACATGGCAAAACATAGATTAATAGTTATGGGTTAATTTAAGATATAAGCTAGTTAGTAAGAGGCCTGCACAGACTATTCAGTTTGTAAATAATGTATGCCTCTGTGTGTTTACTTGGGTCTGAGCAGCTGTGGGACTGGTCACAGGAAACCTTCCAACTACAGATCATGGTGGGGAAATCTACAGAGGCAACTGAACCAAGCTAGTGAGAATTCATGAACTTCAGACCAACAGCTGTGGATCCTGCATGGGACTGGACTAGGCCCTCTGCATACAGGAGACAGTTGTGCAGCTGGGTCTGTTTGAGGGGCCCCTGGTAGTGGATCTATCCCTGGTGTATGAACTGGCTCTTGGAGCCCATTACCTATGGTGGGATGCCTTGCTCAGCCTTGATGCAGGGGGGAGGAGCTTGATCCTGACTCAACTGATGTACCAGGCTTTGCTGACTCCCCATGGGAAGACTTACCCTTTTGGAGGAGGGGATGGGGGATGGGCTGGGGAGGGAGCAGGAGGAGGGATGAGAGGGGGATTTGTGGTTGGTATATAAAATGAATAAAAAAAGTCTTAAAATAAAAATAAATAAATGAAAAAGAGTCAGTCTGGTATCACAATACTTGCACTCAAGATATATTACAGGCCTGATATGATAACACATACCTATATCCTAGCACTAGGGAGGCTATGACAAGAAGATTGCAAGTGTGAGAACAACCTAGCCTATATAGGGCGTCCAATGTAAGCACGGGATAATTGCTAGACTTTGCCTCCAAACCAAAAACCAAGTCTGCCTCTGTTGGTGTATACCTGTAATACCCAGACTTAAGATGGAGTTAAAGGTCATTCTCTGTTGTGGAATATTCCTTTACACTGTGTGAAGATGTGTTGCTGTGATTGGTTTAATAAAAAGCTAAATGGTCAATAGCTAGGCTGGAGGTATAGGCGGGACTTCTGGACAGAGAGATCTCTGGGAGGAAGAAAGGTGGAGTTATGAGCCAGACACAGAATAACTAGGATGGGCATAATGGAGATGAGGTAATGATCGTATGGCAGCACATAGATTAAAAAATATGGGTTAATTTAAGTTATAAGAGCTAGTAAGAAACAAGCCTAAGCTAAGGTTGAAATTTCCTGATTAATAATAAGTCTCTATGTAATTTTTTTGAGCTGGCGGCCCTCTGGGAGCCCATTTTCAGGTGTCTAGTGGCTTTACCCAGCAGGTCTGCATAGAGAGGATGACTGAACCACGGACCTGAGTGCAGGTGTCTGAGATGGTCTGCACTTGGCTGTGCTGGGGGGAGGTCTTTTGCTCTGCCCCTTTGCGTTTCTATAAATATCCTAGGGCAGAGATAGTCAGGGCTCATTGGAATAGGTTCCAGGCCCTCTTGAGGCTATCCTGTATTTTCTATCTGTTTATCTTCACAATCTAAATCCTTACATCTAATATTTCCTGCTATTCTCACTCAAGAAAACTCTGAGGAACTGTGGGGTTGGTGGGTAAACACCCTGCACGGCCCCAAAAGAAAAATCTGCCTATAATTCTCAGCTACACACAGTGCAAAGATAGCTTGGGCTATATTAGACCCTGTCTCAAAAAAACAAATAATACATATACAGAGATTTTAAAAAGCAAAATAGGATGTAATTGGCATTAAAACATATACAGCCAGGCAGTGGTGGCGCACGCCTTTAATCCCAGCACTCGGGAGGCAGAGCCAGGTGGATCTTTGTGAGTTCGAGGCCAGCCTGGTCTACAGAGCGAGATCCAGGAAAGGTGCAAAGCTACACAGAGAAACCCTGTCTCGAAAAACAAAAATAAAACAAAGCAAAACAAAAAACCACATACAGATCAGTGGAAGATAATAGATTAGTAGTATAATAACATAACTACAGTATGTAGTACAAAGGAAAGTCTTCTCAACAAATGGTGCTAGGAAAACTGGGTATGCACACATAGAAGAAAAAAACTAGACTCATCTCTCAGCACTTAAAAAAAATGAACTAGCCTGGTGGTGGGGACACATGCCTTTAATCCCAGCATTTGGGAGGCAGAGGCAGACATATCTCTTGAGTTGGAGGCCAGCCTGGTCTACAGAGTGAGTTCCAGGACAGCCAGAACTACACAGAGAAACCCTGCCTTGAAAACAAAACAAAACAAAAGAATGAACTAAGCACTTAAATCTAAGATCTGAAACCATTACAGGAAAAAAATGTCAATGTAACGATGCCTAATGATTTTCTGCTATACTCATAGGTTGGTGCCTAGCCCAACTGTCATCAGAGAGCCTTCATCCCGCAACTGATGGAAACAGAGACAGAGATCCAAAGCCAAACATTAGGCCAAGCTCAGGGGAATACTTCGGAAAAGGGAGAGAAAGGAGTGTAGAAGCCAGAGGGGTCAAGGACACCACAAGAAAACCCACAAAAACAACTAACCTGGGCTCCTAAGGGCTCACAGAAACTGAACCAATAACCAGGGACACTGCATGGGACTGACCTAGGCACTCTGCGTATATGTTACAGATGTGTAGCTTGGTCCTCTTGTGGGACTCCTAACTCTTTTACAGGCCTTTGGGACCTTACACCTTATACTGGGTTGCCTTGCCCAACCTTACAACAAAGGGAAGTGCTTAGTCTTACTGAAACTTGATATGTCATGTTTTGTTGATACTCATGGGAGACCTGCACTTTCCTAAACAGAAATGGAGGAGGAGTAGATTGGGGGTGGGAACAGAGGGGGGATGAAGGGTGAGGAACTGGGAGGAGAGGAGGGAACGAAAAAAAAAGAAAAGAGAGGAAACACTTAGGGACACTGAAATGGGTAAGGACTTTTGGGAAAATATCTTTTAGACAGAAAACAAAAGGAAGAATAAGCAAATGGGATTACATCAAAATAAAAAGATTCTACTGAGCAAAGGAAACACTCAACAGAGTACAGAGAGGACCTATAGAATGGGAGAAAATCTTTACAAGCATACATTTTAGAAGGAGCTGATATCCAGAGTACATGTTACTCAAGAGAATTTAATAAACTAATTTAAAAATGGGCAAATGATATGAATAGCACCCCCCAAAGAAGTGTAGTGGTTAACAAATAAGTGAAAAAGTATTTAATATCTTTAGCTATCAGAGAGTCAGCAAGTTAAATGAGACACCAATTCACCCCAAGTGGCTATGTTTTTAAAAATTAATGCTAGCAATCATATGGAGGAAAAGGAATGTAGATGGTCTTGGAGGGAATGTAAATTAGTAAAGCCATCATAGAGAACTCTTTTTTTTAGAAATAGATGTACCATACGGCCCATTTATCTCTCTTTTATATATATTCAAAGGAAATTAAATTAGCATACCAGAGATACCTGTACACCCTATTAGTGCATTGTAGCACTATTAACAATCACTAGGATAATTGAGTCAGCTTAGGTATCCATCAACTGTAGTAGAATATTTTAAGGTGTGTTACTTTTGTTTATGTTATATTTGTTTAACTCTGTGAAGCTGTGTTACTGTGCCTCTCTAAAACATCTGATGGTCTAATAAAGAAATGGCCAAAAGCAAGGCAGGAGGAAAGGATAGGTGGGGCTGGCAGACAGAGAGAATATATAGAGGGAAAAATCTGGGAGGAGGGGAGAAAGGAGAAAACTGGGAGGAGAGAGCTAAGATAGAGGAGCCAGAGAAGGAGGAAGACTCCAGGGGCCAGCCACCCAGCTACACCATGAGCCACGGAGTAAGAGTTAAGATGTACAGAAGTTAGAGGACAGGAAAAGCCCAGAGGCAAAAGGTAGTCGGGATAATTTAATTTAAGGAAAGCTGGATAGAAACTAAGCCAAGCTAAGGCTGGGCATTTATAAGTAATAATAAGCCTCCTTGTGTGATTCGTTTGGGAGCTGGGTGGTGGGCCCCCCAAGAAAAGAGTAAAAACAAACAACAATAATCAAATAATGAATGGAAAAATAAAATGAAATATACATATATATATATTATTTAGCTGTTAGGAATAAGTTGTTATCTGCAGAAAAATGTACTGAACTAGAGTGCATTATGTTAAGTGAAATGAGCCGAACACAGTAAAACAAGTAAGTACAACTTGTTCTCTCTCATTTGCAGAAGCTAAAAACAAGTCAGCCTGAAAGTAAAATGGTGACTACCACAGCCGGGAGTATGGAAGATGAGTTTAATTAGGAAATGGTGTATATAGTTAATAAATTAAATAAAATATCTACATTCTTAAAAAGATGCCTACATATCATTGTGAAGTAAAATGTCATTGTATATGAGATTCATTTTTAAAATATTATACATCTTCTTTAGAGAAAAAATATGAATTTGGCAAACACATTACAAATAAAACTGTTAAATTCAAGTCATGGGCATATGGAAATTCATCAGTTTTCTCTGCAGTCTTGTATATTTTTGAAAATTTTCAAATTAGGGAATTATGAAAAAGCAGTTACCCTTTATTTTCCGAATCTCGAGCCACCATTACAAAGGTTGCATCCAAAACAGGCAAAAATTCATCATTTTTGTGCAGCTAAAGAACAAAGAAAAGAAAAGTTGTAAGGAATGCATTTACTGGGAAGACTGACCACAATTCTGACAGAATATATCATCATCATTATTATTATTATTATTATTATTATTATAGGTTACTATACAGTATAGTAAAAAACTGTATGTGTGAATATGGTTAAAAATGTCACACCCCTAAGAACTAAAAGTACTCTAGGTCTAGGTGTTATCCAAATGTTATACCAATGTCAAACTTAGAACCCACTATTACCTCTTTAAGATTGAAAAAACTGGTCAGGTGTGGTAGCACATGCCTGTAATCCTAGCAACTTGGGAAGCTGAGGCAGAACAGTGCCAGTGAGTCTGGGGCTAGCCTGGTGGGTTTCAGGCTACCTTGTGTGATTATAGTCTTGTGTGACTGTGGTCTTGCCTATTCATATATATATATACACATATGTATATATATAACTGAAAAAACTTTCCAGGGTGTTCAACAGCCAAAGCTTTTAAGATAAAATCCAAAGAGAAAAAAACAAAGCTAAGAAGATAGCTAGTATTTTGACCCATGCCTTTCAAGGTCAACCAGGACCCAAAGGAAAATAGAAGCCCTCTGAAAGGGCCCTATAACTGCATGCCTGATCAGAGAGGCCATAGGGGATCAGGAGGTGAGATGAAGCAGTGCATATCCTGCAGAGTGAAGAGACCCTGGACAGGGAAACTGTAACTAAATGGTGGAAGAATTTGGTAATATTAAACTGGACTAAATAGACACAAGGACTGAGTACTATGCCAGCTTTCAGGATCTACTCAAATGGATACCATTAAACATCCTGTTCAGGGGAAAAAAACCAACACATTCCAGTAGTCTCTGACCAAATCTGTGGTGTTTTAATCAGCAATAAGAAGTCCTACTAGCTCTTCAACTCTTACTATGTTACCACTATTTTCATAAACATCCAAGGAATGGTTACTTCTATGCATGATGCTCCTGTCTTGATCCTAAAACTTTCACTTTTTTGCCTATTGTAGTTTATTTTTTAATAAATTTATTTATTTATTTAGCACCCCAGCCTCAGTTTCCCCTCCCTCCTCTCCTTCCAGTCCCTCCCCCCCACACATACCCTCTGTTCCCACTCCCAATGCACTCCTCCTCCATTTCTGTTAAAGAAAGGGAAGCTCTAATATCCCCTGAGTATCAACAAAACATGGCATATCAAGTTGCTGTGAGACTAAGCACCTTCCCATGTGTTAAGGCTGGGCAAAGTGACCCAGCATGAGGAGTAAGGTCCCAAACGCCAGTAAAAGAGTTGGAGACAGCCTCTTTTCCTGTTGTTTGGGGTCCCACAAAAGGACCAAGCTATATAACTGTAATATATATGCACAGTGCCTATCTAAAACAGCAGAGAAACACTTAAGGAGATGTCCAACATCCTAAAACTTTCTCATTGGCATGCTCTATTTTTCCCATTTTAATTATTACTTCCTGTTTGCATCTTCAAAAAGTCTATAGGACACACACAAAACATTCAGTTCAAGTACAGAACTCAGCCTCATAAATTAAAAAAAAATTAGCCTGCTACAATTATATTTTATAAAAAACAAAAAATAAATGGTCTGAGATTTTATTCAGATATTTACATAATTACATCAGAACCCAAAGGGAAAAGGGAGGTAGAAAACTTATGTTCAAGGAAACAAAAAAGATTCTGAAAAAGCTACTAGAATCCTTTAGAGGCTACTAGCCTAGTACGAGAATCCATTAACCAGCCTAAGCCCAAGACAAAAGTTAAAGAGGCCATTATGTGACATAAAAATGAAAGCCCAGTGGTGTTGGTATGTGTCCTACAATTTGAATGAGCCTCAGTTCAAAAATGAGATAAAAACAGGTGAAATGGCACACGCCTTTAATCCCAGCACTCAGGAGGCAGAGGCAGGCAGATCTCTGTGAGTTTGGGACCAGCCTGGTCTACAAAGTGAGTTCCAGGACAACCAGGGAGACACAGAAAGAAAAAACAACAACAACAAAAATTAAAGAGCTCCAGCCCTATATAGGACATCTGTATCACCACCCAACCCATGGAACATAGCAGAAGAAAGGGCAAAAGAATGTAAGAGCCAGAGGGTAGAGAGGAATGCTGTGAAATGCCAGACATGTCATAGCCCTTGCATTTGGGAACTCACAGCAGCTGTGGTTACCTGTACAAGATTGACTGTCAATGTTGTCAATCATTGATGGGGAGGAGCTACCAGCAGTTAATAGCCACTGGGCATGGGAGGAACCATTATTTTCAGAGGTATAGCCACTAGTATGTTGCCTACACTCCAGTAAATAACCCCCCATCTATGCTCATGTCAACAACTCTGATTAAACTCTGGATCACAAAGGAAGGGGACTTGTTGAAAAGGGGTTCAAGAAATATGAGCAGGAAAACAGGTGAAAATGATCAAAATGCATTATATACAGATACAATATGCACAATGATGCCACCATGCCTCAGGCACTAGACATGGAGCTACAGAATTTAATGAATTTAATGAATAAACTCAGCTCTGCTGAGTTTCAGTCTTGTGACCTTCTTGTTCTTCTCTTTTGAAATTTGAAATGGGAATGCTTAGCATGTACCATTTATAATAGAAGAAGTGTTGGTTTTTTGGTTTTACAGAAGCTCACAGCTAATGTTTGCCGTGAGTTTCAATAGAAACTTCAAAAATTTAAAAAAGTATTTAATTTTATGTGTGTGTGTCCATGTGTGTACCAGAGGCATCAGATCCTCCTGGAACTGTGTGTGTGGGTGTGTGTGTGGGGAAACATGACTGCTGGTGCCAGCAGAGACCAAAGGTATCAGCTGCTCCTGGAGCGCGCTCTCTCTCTCTCTCTCTCTCTCTCTCTCTCTCTCTCTCTCTCTCTCTCTCTCTCTCTCTGTGTGTGTGTGTGTGTGTGTGTGTGTGTGTGTATGTGTACGTGACTGCAGGTGCCAGCAGAGACCAGAAGCATCAGATCTATTGTGAGATATCCAGAGTGGGTTCAGGGAAATCAAACTCCAGTCTTTTGTAGTAGTAGTAATCACTCTTTACTGCTGAGCCACCTCTCCAACCCCTGAAACATGGAACTTTAGAACAGAGTTGAAACTGTTAAGGGGACTTTAGACTAAATGCATTTTGCTTCATGAGACAGCTATGAGCATTTGGGGATCACAGGCAAAATGATACAGTTTGAATGTGAAATGTCTTTGACGCAATGATGTGTTTGCGCCTTTAATTAGGACTCAAATCTTTTAATGCTTGATCACCAGCTGGTGGCACTGTTTTGGGTTGTTGTGGAACTGCTGGGATGTGGACGTTAGTTCGCAGAATTATTTCACTAGAGTGGACTCTGAAGGTTACCCTCACTTCTGCTTCTGGATTGTGCTCTTTGATTTGTCTGTTGCCATGATATGAGAAGCCCCAATTACATTCTCACTGACAAAAATGCTACCATCCTAACCTGCATGATGGACCGAAATGCCTCTGAAATGGAGCCAAAATACATCCTCTCTCCTTTACTTTTTTGGTGTCAGTGTATTAGTTATTTTTCTATTGCTGTGATAAAACATCATGACCAAAGCAACCTATAGAAGGGTTTATTTGGGCTTATGGATCCAAAGTGAGAAGAGTCCACCATGGAGGGCATGGCAGCAAGCATGCTTGCTGGAATAGTGAGTTGAGGGCCACTGCTTGAACCACAAGCAGGAAACAGAGAGACCAAACTAAAAATGGTATGAGTCTTTATAGCTCTCAAAGCCCACCCCAGTGACATCCTCCACACCTTCTAAACCTACCCAAACAGCACCACCAAACTGGGAACTGAGTATTCAAATGCTTGAAACTGCAGGGAGGGCATTTCTCATTCAAACTATCAGCTAGTAAAAGATATAGAGGGAAATCAGGGAGTTAAACATCTCACAGTGCACTGGCAGGCAGGACTTCAGAACTAAGAAATCTCCTGGATAAAATGCCAAAATACCTCTTCTGAGAAATATTGCATAATATATCGCAATCATTTCTTTATGTGGCTGTCTCCCTATGATATGGAAAGGTTCTTGTAGACCCACACCATTTTCCTTCACATTTGCATGGCCAACACTAAGCACAAATACTGGCAGATAAATATGCAATTAGTTTCAAAAATTAATGAATGGGGCATTGCATGAATGGGCTCTTGTCAAATACAAGCTTTAAGAGAAAGGAACTTTCTGTGTCTTGTTCGCTGTCATAAGAGATGTTCAATAATTATGACTGCCAAATTGATTTCATCAACAGATATTGGGAAGTGGGTTGGCTGACTGAAACCCAGGTATTGCTGTTGGTAAGTATGTCATCTAGTAGAAGAGAAAAAAGGTTTGTATACTGTTTTGTAGGCCAGAGAGTAGCAGGTGCCAGGAAGGAGAGACAGATTAGCTCTTGAAGAGGGAACAAACGCTCCAAGCTGGAAGAGTCAAAGAAGGGGTTGAGCAAGATGTGACCCTAAAGCACAGTGGGAATGCACAGAATCAGAGCAGAGGGCATTTCAGGTAAAGAAAAAGGCATTAACAGACACTTGGTTGCTAAATATTTACATTGTGATTCACTACAATTTACACTTGCTAGTGTCACACACTAGGAATGCAAAGATATGTAGCACCATACTCACAGACTACTCAATGACAAGCAGTGAGCACTAAGAAGGTATAAAGGGCTGTAGGTATATGTGGCTCAGTGGTACAGCACTTGCCTATTATACACAAGGCCCTGGATTCAAAACTCAGCATTGAAAGAACAAAAAAGAGGATACATATATGGTAAATTAAAGGGAATAAAGTTGGAAAAGTAGATTGCATGTAGTTTACAGAGCACCTTGGGCACTACCTTATCAAAGGAATATGAATTCCAACCCAATGGTCACTGAAGGTTTTTAGAAAGTGGAGTGACATGATCTAAGATTAGCTTTGGAAATTATACCTGGTAAGCATGGGCAAACCCAGAGAGAAAGAACAGGCTTGAGAGAGCCATATGACTTTCCATGCTCTCTCCCTCTCTCAATTCTGCATCTTTTTTTCTAATTGACAGGAGTCAAATAGTTGTAATTCCCTGGAATGCAGGCCCTAGGCAGGAAATCTACTGTGCACAGCAGTAGTAGGGTAGAAATTAACCAAGAAGTTTGGTTAAGTGTCTACAAATCATAGAAGTATTCACAGCAACTTTATAAGTGTTTTGTTATTTTTTAAAGGACAAAAAACCAGCATTATTGTCAATCACATAAATATGGGAATACAATTCAATCACTTTGATACAGTATTTAACTTTTTTTAATTTAGTGGTAGTTAATGAAGACGCACTTAACTGGTCAAAAGTGCTGAGAATTAAGTGGCGGTTGAATATGCAGCCCTATAGAGGGACATCTACATCAGCTCCCTCTAAAGCTTGAAGAACACCCCATGAAAGGGGGCCTAAAACTGTTAGGACTCAGAGGATGGGGAAAGTACTGTACAATGCTGCTTCCTGTTCAATATCTGGCCACTGCACTCATAAAGTCACAGCAGCTGTGGCTACCTGCACAAGACCAGAACAACACTGGGCCCTTAAACACTCCATCAGGGATAGAGAAGGGGCTTGGAAGGCCCCACCTCTCCCTGAGCAGCCATTATGGGCAGTTAACGGCTACTAGTGGGGAAGGAGTCATTTTCTTCAGTGGGTAGCCACTGTTTCAGTAAATAATACCCCCCTACCCACCCATGCTCAAGCAAGCAACCCTAATTAAACTCAGTGGGCCACAAAAAAAAATGACATAAAAGTATGAAGGGTCCTAGTTGGAAAGAAGGGAAGAAGTGGTTCAGTGGGACTCAAGGGGGGGCTAAAAGAGGGTAATGGGGGTACATATGTCCAAAATGCCTTGTATGCATGTTTAAAATTATCAAAGAATAAATTTTCAAAATTCTAAAAGCAAGTGTTTTGACAAACAACTACTATATATAGGAAGCTTCAGACTTTTTTCAAGTCTGAAAGTTGTTTTCCACCAAGAGGTGAAATGCATCGGAATAATAAGTCCATTGACTACCACAGCATAATTACCTGAATCACTTTTAAGTTTTCCACAGTGAAATGCTGGGCATACTCGAAACTATTTGGTGTCTGGACTGATTATCCTCTGACTTCTTTCTGCTCATGAGAGGAACTGCTTTAACTGCCACCCAAATGACTATTAATGACTGAGGGCTGGGGATGCAGCTCAGTTATAAAGTACTTGCCTAGTATGGGCAAGAACATGAGTTTGATCCCCAGGACCACAAAGAGAAAAGAATTGAAGTGTGTCTTTCATCCCCCAAAAGGTATGAGGAAGGCCTAACCTCCAGACGTATACGTGGGAATTATTTGAAAATAGGGACATTACAGACATAATTAGATAAAATGAAAGCCAGTATAGTAACCACGCATCTAATCCCAGTATTTGTTAGGCTAAGGCAGGAGGATTGCTATGAGTTGCAGGACAACCTGTGCTACAGTAAGGTGCTCTCTCTCTCTCTCTCTATCTCTCTCTCTCTCTCTCTCTCTCAAAACAAAAACAAAAAACAAAAACAAAAAAACAAACAAAAAAACCACCAGGCATAGTGGCACACGCCTTTAATCCCAGCACTTGGCAGGCAGAGGCAGGCAGATCTCTGTGAGTTCGAGGCCAGCCTGAGCTACAGCGCAAGTTCCAGGACAGGCTCCAAAGCTACACAGAGAAATCCTGTCTTGAAAAACCATAAAAAAAAAGAATTCAGATATTATGGCACATGCCTATGATCCTAGCCCTTGAGAAGTGGAGGCAGGAGGATGAGGAATTTGAAGTTAACATAGACTATGGGAGATGAACTTGTCTCAGAAAAACAAAACCCTCAAACAAAAGAAAAGCCTCCAACTGCTTCTGTAAGGTTGCCTCATAGTTGTGCTGATGGCAAAGCCACCAACTAGTCCTCCATTGCATACTCACACATCCTTGAAGACCAGTTACAAGAAATTCTATCGCAAAAAAAAGGATAAAAAAATGAGTTCATATTGGAGCAGAGTGGGCCTTCAATCCAATATGATTAGCATATTAGTAAGAGAAAAGACACAGAAATATAGACACACGAAAACCAATGTGTACTGGCTGGTTTTGTGTGTCAACATGACACAAGCTGGAGTACTCAGAGAGGGAGGTGTAGCTGGAGTATTTTTGTGTCCACCCGGCTCCTGCAGCCGTTCAGACCCAATTAAACACACAGATGCTTATATTATTTAAACTGTTTGGCCTAATGGCTCAGGCTTCTTGCTAGCTGTTCTTATATCTTAATTTAGCCCATTTCTATAAATCTATACCTTGCCATGTGGTTCGTGGCTTACTGATACTTTACATCTTACTCCCCATAGCAGCGGCTGGCAGCGTCTCCCTCAGCCCTCTTCTACCCAGCATTCTCCTCTCTCTTGTCCCACCGACCTACACTTCCTGCCTGGCTACTGGCCAATCAGCGTTTTATTTATCAATCAATCATAGCAACATATATCTACAGCATACAGGACATCCCACAGCACTTCCCCTTTTCTGTCTTTTCAAAAAGGAAGATTTTTAACTTTAACACAGTAAAATTACATCGAACAAAACAATTATCAAGCAAGAATTACAGTTACAATATCTAATCTATTTATAATATCTAGTCTATTTGTATTTGGCAGAATTAAAGAAGATATCTATCCTATATTTGTGAATCTAAGGTGTTATATCTAATTTATCTTTTATCATAACTAAGGAAAATTGTAACTATCTAGTCTTTGCGTGTAGCCCAGAAACCTTTTTTTTAAACTAGCAAAAAACTATATCCAACACACAGCATAGTGCACAGCTTGGGGACATCTCTGTGTAACATAGTGTAGGTCAAGCCCACAAGCCATGAACCCGCCATAGAGTAGTTCAAACCCACAGGCTGCCAGTAACTTGAGAGAGACAACTAGGAAGCTGTTTTTAGCTCTGTTTTAGAATCTTTTTTCTCAGGTTTTAGGTGGAAACTCTTGCCAACCCGTTGGGGGCCATTTGTAGCTGAAGTTATCCTGTTCCTGCCTGGCTCCCGGGGCCCTCAGACCCAATCAAACACACAGAGACTTATATTATTTACAAACTGTATGGTCTAATTGCTCAGGCCTCTTGCTATCTAGTTCTTATATCTTAAATTAACCCATTTCTATTAATCTATACCTTGCCACATGCCTCGTGGCTTACCGGTACTTTACATCCTGCTCCTCATGGCCGGCGCTGGCAGCATCTCGCTGCCTCAGCCTTCCACTTCCCAGAATTCTCCTCCTCCTTGGTCCGCCTACACTATCCTTCCTGCATGGCTACTGGTCAATCAGCGTTTTATTTATCAATCAATCCTAGCAACATATATTTACAGCATACAGGACATCCCACAGCAGGGAGGAGTCTTAGCTGAGGAAATGCCTCCATGAGATCTAGCTGTAAGGCATTTTCTTAATTAGTGATCAATGGGGGAGGGCCAAGCCCGTTGTAGGTGCTGCCATCCCTGGGGTGGTGGTCCTGGGTTCTATAAGAAAGCAGGCTGAGCAAGCCAGAGGAAACAAGCCAGGAAGCAGCACCCCTCCATGGCCTCTGCATCAGCTCCTGCTTCCAGGATCCTGCCATGTTTGAGTTCCTGTCCTGACTTCCTTCAGTGATGAACAGTGATATGGAAGTATAAACAGAATAAACCCTTTCCTCCCCAACTTGCTTTTTGGTCATGTTTTTTCATCGCAGCAACAGAAACCCTAGCAAAGACACAATGACAAAAGTAGAAGAGCCCCCTGAAACCACGAAGAGGTAAGCAAAGATAATCTCCTGCAGAGTTCACATGGAATGTGTGACCCTGCTCACAGCTTGGTTTGGGAATCAGAGCCTCCCACACTCAAACAATGTATTGCTGAAATTTTTAAGCCACCAGTTTGTGGAACTTTGTGGTACAGCAACCCCCCCC
>CABHPH010105716.1:0-14508 GCA_902168325.1 Peromyscus nudipes
GGAATGGTCCAAGGTTCTGTGGTCCAAGATGATTCACTTACATTCCAGGCAAGGGAAAGGTCTAGACAGATGTCTTTCGTCAAGGGCATGGCCCCAAGACAACACACATCACTTTCATTCTCTATCAACCCAAACTTCGTCATACGACCTAACATGGCTGCACATGGATCTGAAAACTATTTTTCCTCAAGTGATCCATGGGCTTGGTCAGAATGGCTCCTGCTCAGGTTCCTGAGGGGACATTCTGCAGCTGCAGGGGCGTCTCGAAGAGCTCATGGTAAGGCTGGGCTTGTATCCCTTTGTTATTACTAGTGTGACTCAGACTCATTGTCTGTCTGGTTGCCGCCTCATCCCCCCAGCAACTGCCTGCCTGTCTGGAAAGAAACTGCCAAGGGATTCTGGGAAATGTTGTTTTTAGACTTCCAGCCTCAGCAAAGCAAAAACAGTATAAAGGCAGTGAGTTAGTTAGGGTTTCTATTGCTGTGAAGAGACACCGTGACCATGGCAACTCTTATAAGGGAAAACATTTAAATGGGGCTGGCTTACAGTTTCAGAGGTTTAGTCCATTGTCATCATGGTGGGACATGGCAGCATGCAGGCAGACATGGTGCTGGAGAAGGAACTGAGGGTTCTACATCTGGATCTTCAGGCAGCAGAAGGAGACTGTGTGCTGGGTGTAGCTTGAGCATATATGAGACCTCAAAGCCCGCCCCACAATGACACATGTCCGCCAACAAGGCCACACCTATGAGCCACACAACAATGCCGCTCCCTGTGAGCCATGCATTCAAACACATGAATCTTTGGGGAACATTCCGAGTCAAACCACCACAGGCAGTAAGTATAAAATGGTACGTCAAGCACCATGTTGGGTAGTTCACAAATTCCTGTAACTCTGGACTCATGGGATCCAACACCCTCAGAAAGACCACTGTGGGTGCCTGCACACATGTACACACATACACACAGAATGACACACACATACACATAAACAAAAATAAAACAAATCCTTGAAAATAAGATAAATGGTATACCACTCCACTAGGACACCTTAGCCACCGTGAAGCAAGACAGTTACATCCTAATCCTTTATTTGGTTAGCAGTTGGTTATGGAGACAAGGTCTCACTACGTTACACAGACTGGTTGGTGTAAGCGCTTGGACTCAAGGCACCTCAGCCTCCACGGGAATACAGGATCATCATCCCCTCATGTCCCACTCTAGTCTACTCTTGAGAGAATACTACTTCATTTCGAGGGGCACGTACACAGAGGGCTATTGATAGAATCACTAGAAAACTCTTACCCGGATGGCAACGGACCATCAGAACTTCTGGTCTTGCTTCTGCCTCTGCATGATTGCAACCTGATCCCTCTTATCACCCAGGTTCTTTTCTCATGTCAGGAAAATGAGAGGCTGGCCTTTGGTCTCTCTGAAGCTCTGATGGCCAAGGGAAGAAGGAAGGAAAGTAAGGGGCCCCAGGGGTTCCTATCAAGAACCATATGTAGTGAGCCTCTACCAAGTGTCTGTCTAGCTTGAACAATTTATCCCAGCTCTGTCTCCAATGGCTGGGTACAGCAGGACCAGCCACCTGGGTTCAGGATGGGAGGAAACATCCCTGCTGAGGATGCAGCTTCAGCATCTGACAGCCCAGAGAGTAACGTAAGCTCCTGGCTCTTGGTGTCTCCAGTTTCTGTCACCTGGGGGCCACATAAAGCATTGTTGTCTAGACACATGCTGTCCTCTAAGGCCCCATCAGCTACACACAGATATTTATGTTTACATGGATTTAAATTAAAATTGAGTTTCCAGTCTTGGGCTGGCAAGATGTTCAGCAGGTAAGGGGACTTGTCACCAAGGCTGATGACTTGAGTTTGATCCCTGGAGATAACTGACACCTGCGAGTCGTCCTCTGACCTCCACACGCTCACTGTGGCATACATTCTCCCTACCACCACACACACACAATAAATGTAATCAACTTTTTCAAAACGCCCAATCTTCAGTTGCTCTGGACACACGTGGTCAATAGCTACACGTCACTAACCACCACCACGTGATGGCTAATCTTCACTGTCCGTTTGAGATCTGGAATCTCCCAGGAGACACGCCTCTGGGCACGTCTGTAGAAGAAAATGCGCAAATGTGGGCGGCACCATCCCATGGACTGGGGTCCTGGGCAGAATAAAAATGAGAAACAAATGAGCAGTCCCCTCTCTCCACTTCCCCAGCATGGTTGCAATGTGACCAGCGACTCTCACTCTCACCGGTACAGCTAGAGCCACGTTTACCACCACAGCCTCCCCGCTGTGAGGATGGCGCCCACGAACCACAGCCAACATAACCAACCCTTTCTCCCTTGAGTGGCTTTGTCAGGCACTGCGTTACAGGGCAAGCTTCTGGTCAGCACAGGTATACAGTGCACCTGTCCTTCCAGAAGGCTCTGTCACAGTGCTAGTAGAGACGGACCTCTGAGATCGAAAGGCCTGAACTCGGGGGCAACTTTGGGGCAGAGGGGCTGAAGCAGATGTCTTGCTCCAACCCTCACATGCCACTGTGGTCCCCTCTCCCTCCAAATGGCTTCTTCTCTCCTGTCCCCAGGGAGAGTCCCAGGCACTGTTCATCATATGCACCTGTACATTCACATCCATACCCCACATTCATCCCATGAATTTACACAAGTGTAAATCCATACTCTAGGGACATGACTGTATACAACAGGAGTGCCCACCGCAGTTGCCACAGACCTGGGGTTATAAATAGACGAGGAGGGGTATGTGTGCTTACACATATGACAGCATTGTCCCAAACACACACACACACACACACACACACACACAGTTACATAAACACCTAGTCCTAGGCGTTGTTGGAGACCTAAAGCAGAACTTCATGGGACCTGCCCCCCTCAATTCAGTCACTCACTGTGTATGCAGTGGCCAAGGGGAGCCCACAACGAGGTGTTTGCACACCTGTAGATGGAGGTAAATGAGGATCGGCAGGGATCAGGTCATCTCACCATTCTCCAGCCTGTCCAAGAAACGCCTCTCCTCCATGAATTCCAAGATCCGATGCAAGCATTGTGAGTCCGGGAGCTCGTAGGTCCTTGCCTTGCCAACTCCCTGGGATGGAAAGAGCCAACCTTGGTCTTCCATCTTGAGGATGTGCTCTGTGATTCAAGCATCCACTCCAAAGGCCAAGGTCCTTGTACAAATATACCTCAGCACCTCCTGTTCTACCTGGGCCTGTCACAGAAATAAATGAGCCTCCCTATGGAGGGCAAGAGAACGGGGTCAGGCTAAGCCATCTCCCAAAGAAGGCATGTGCAAAAATGTAATGTCAACTATTGGAAGTCATGTGAATAGAAAAATGAGGAAGATTCTGAGTCTGCCTTTGTTTTGGTAACAGAAACCCATTTCCTCCACAATATGTCTTAAAGTAGCAATGTTTGGAGAGGAAGGAGATAGTGCAGGTTTAAGTTATAGTATAGTGGGTGTTTTCATTCACATTGACCCAGATGAGAGTCCCACTAGCAAACTCCTTAAGCTTTCTAAAATCAGGGTTTCTCTGCATAGCCCTGGCTGTCCTGGAACTCTGCTGGCCTAGAACTGCCTCTGCCTTCCAAGTGCTGAGATTAAAGGGATGCACCACCACTTCCTGGCAATCAGTTTTAATATCTTGAGATGAGAATACAAACCTATCCAACTGTTTTTGTTGGGGGGGGTTGCCTGCAGGGAACTTTATACAGTGTTAAACGGTGTCCAGCATAGACACTCAATGAGTATCAGTTCCTTTCTTTCCTTCCCTCTAGATCCACAACTTTTTCCTGTACCAAGCCTGATTATCCAGAATTAGTCACCCATCCACCAATCTATCTATCCAGTGATCCATCCATCTATCCATTCATCTAGTGATCCATCCATCCAGCCATCCATCCATCCATCCATCCATCCATCCATCCATCCATTCATCCATTCATTGAGTGATCCATCATCCATCCATTCATCCATCCATCCATCTATTCATTCATCTCTAGTGATCCATCCATCCAGTCATTCATCCATCCATCAATCTATTCATCTATCTGTCCATCATCTATCCATTCATCTCCCCATTGAACCATCCATTGATCCATCCCTCATTCATCCATCATCCATTCCTCATCCATCCATCCATCCATCCATCTAGTGATCCATCCATCCATCCATCCATCAAACCATCAATCTATCCATCTATCAGTCCATCATCTATCCATCCCCCATCATCCATCCATCCATCTATCCATCCATCTAGTGAGCCATCCATCCATCCATCCATCCATCCATCTAATAATCCATCCAGTGATCCATCTATCATCCATCCAGTGATCCATCCAGTGATCTATCCATCATCCATCCATCCATCCAATGATCCATCCATCATCCGTCATCCATCCATCATCCATCCATCCATCATTTATCCATCCACTGACCCTTCTATTCACTGATCCATTCATTGAACCATCCATTCACTCATCTACTCATCCATTTCTCCAACCACCCACCAATATGTGCATTATATCAATGCCCCCCCGCCGTGTGTGTGTGTGTGTGTGTGTGTGTGTGTGTGTGTGTGTGTGTGTGAATGTGGATATATGTGGTACACATGTGAGGGGTCAGAGGATAACCTTAGATGCCAATCTTTGCTTTCCACCTTATTTGAGACAGAGTCTCTTTGTTGTTTTCCACTTCATATGCCACACAGGCTCATAGGAATCCTCCTGCCTCCGTCTCTCCTCTCCCTACAGGAGCTCTGGGATTACAGCTACTCATGCTATGCTTCTGGCTTTTATGTGGTCCTGGGCACTGGAACTCGGATTCTTGCACTTGCACGGCAAGTGTTTTTACTCACTGAGTGATCATGTGATGACCGCCTCTAACACATCTTTGCTGAGAACCTATTAGACACACCACTGCACATTGTCCATCAAAGTAGATAGGACAATGCAACCCGGAGGCAACAACTAACCATCCAGCCTGGAAATAAACAACTTGGCAGAAGTGAAAGTGTCTTAAGAGAGCTCCAGAAGCTGCACTGGATGACTAAACACTCCCAAGCCTCTTCTCATGTTCTGTCAAAGACGAATGCTAGGGTTTCATCTTATCCGATACAAATTTCTCCTTCCCTAATGAAAACTTTAGGACATTTTTTCCCTCTTATGCAAGAAGATGCCTCACATGGTAACTCTCATAACCTGAGCCATGGCTTTCCCTTCACTCTCATATTTCTCTAGCCAATGCTTAGTCACTCCTCCGAGGACAATGCACAGAGCCAGATTTCTTCCAAGATGATAGCTGGACCTGTCACGAGGGATCTGGAAACTAACAAAACTATCTAAATGAGGAGATGATGGATACCTTAGAAATGGTCTTCATGGACCTGTGTTCCCTGCACACAGCAGGGCGGAGGCAAGAAGCCAGGAAAGGTCTATGCTACCCTCCCTGTCTCCTCTGTCAACCCTGAGAGGAAGGAAAAGGAAAATATTACTAGCTAGTTTGCAGCTGATGCAGGAGAAAAACGTCACATTTTGTTGCCACGGTGAAAATGAGGGCCCATCAACATGCTGCCCTAGCTGGCTGAGTGAAGCATGATGGGCTGGAGGGAAAGGACCAGCCACGCAGCTGGGCAGCTGTGGGAATCCGGCTGAGGCCCTGAGCTCCCACCAGCTCTTTGCACTTAGCTGTCCCTGGGGAAATCACCTGCCTTGGCTATGGACCGCCCGCCCCCTGCTTTTAAGATTTATTTATTTTTACTCTTTCAAGTTTTTAATTAGAGTCTTTGGTCCATTGAGAATTGATCTTTTTGTACCAGGTGAAAGATACAAATCTAATTTCATTCTCTGCAGGTGGATGTTCAGTTTTGCCAGCACTATTTGTAGAAAGGACTTTTTCCAGTGTGGGTTTTCCAATGTGGGTTTTGTTTGTTTGTTTTGTTTTGTTTTTGCCTCCTTTGTCAAGAATTAAGTGGGCGCAGCTTTCTTGGTCTATACATGGGTCTTCTATTCTGTTCCATGGGTCCACCTGCTTGTTTTTATGCCAATACCAAGCTAACTTTATCACTATGGTTTTATAGTGTAATTTGAAGTCTGGTATGGAGATCCCTCGAGCTATGTTCTTACTTCATAGTGTTGCTTTGGGTATTTGAGATCTTTTGTGGTTCCATATGAATTCTTGGATTTTTTTCTAGATGTGTGAAAAAATGACTTTGGAATTTTGATACATATTGTATTAAATCTGTAGATTCATTTTAGAAGTATAACCATTTTCACGGTATCAATTCTGTTAATCCAGGATCATGGACGGTCTTTCCATCGTCTGGTGTCTCCTTCGATTTTCTTTTCAATGTCTTGAAATTTACATTGTAGAGGCTTTCTCTTCATTAGTGAGGTGTTTTCCTAAATACTTAATTTGGGGTGGGGGAACCGTTTTGAACGGGATATTAGTCCTGATTTCTTTCTCTGTGAGTGTATTGTTGGTGTATATAAAGGCTACTGTTTTATTTTCTGTTTGGGGTTGGGGGGGTTGGTTTTGGTTTTTGGTTTTTGTAGGTTTTGTTTTTGAGGCAAGGGCTCACTGTGCATTTCTGGCTAACCTGAAACTCACTATATAGAGCGGGATGGCCACAAGTTCACAGAGCTCCTTCTGCCTCCTCCTCCCAAATGCTGAGGACAGTTTTTACAGCTCCCAGCACTGCCCTTTAGAAGCATGGCAGAGCTCGCAGAAAAGAGAAGCTGGTTTCCTCCCAGCTCATTTATCTTCCAGCTTCTCAGTTCTCATACAAGGGGAAAACTGGGGAAGTGGGAGGAAGGACCCTGTTAATAGGCTTGTGGTCTTTCCTATTAACCTATAAATAGGGCGTGCACTCAATAATTACCACTTGGACCTGGTGCTCGAAAAGGCAGTTCAGATTCATTACTTTCAGCTAAGTTAATTAACCCCAAGAGAAGAGGAGGAAACAGTTTCCAAACACATAAAGATTTATTATCTGTTTCCATTTTACTTCATGGCCCTGTTCGATGAGGCTCTGCCTGAAATTGGGGTTGGAGCCAGATTTCCAGGCACCAGAAGCTTAGCTGCTAGCCAGGCTAGGGCACATCCCCCGGCCCAGCATTCTGTCTGGCAACACTCTACCAGGGCAGAGGTATGCTTCCATATTTCCAAGCAAAGAAGATGCCAGTGACAGCATTGGTGTCCCATGACAGGAGGAAGAGCATCTTTGTGCTGTCCTGTCTCCTGTCTCCTAAAATCTGAGTGGGGCCGGAAGTGGTGGTACCTGCCATAAAACCCAGCAGTTGAAGGCGGAGGCAGTCAGATCTCTGTGGTTTCCAGGTCCGGCTGGTCTATCTACAGAGTGAGTTCCAGGACAACAGGGTTATATAATGAGTCCCTGGCCTAAAGCAACAAAGGTCTAACACGTGAGTGCATTGGCTGGAGCTCCCAAAGTTGTCTTGTCCACGAGGTGACTTCCACCCATGTGAACAATGCATCGTGATCGTATCCACCCCCTCAACCCCCCACCCCCACCCCTGCGGGTGCTTCCAACACGTGCCCCTCCCCACTTCATGCCTTTTCTTTTGGATTGTTTGTAACCCACCGAGCCCGACTGTGCTGCCCGTTGGAATGCTGCCTGACTTGCCCGCTTGATCTCCAGCAGGTCACCATAACTGTGAGGTCATGACTGTGATGGCCGCGCCGTGTCCCGGAAACAATATTTCACAGCGCTCCTGCCCATCCTCTGGTTCTTAACATTCTTTCTGCCCACCTCTTCCACAGTGTTCCCTGAGCCTTAGCAGGAGTGGGGGATGTGTGGAGGTCAATGGACAATCTTTGCAAGTCTGACTTCTCTTTCTACCACGTGGGTGTCAGAATAGAATTCGGGTTGTCAGGCTTGACAACAATCGCCTTTACCCACTGAGCCATTAATTCTCTTTAATCGTTGTTGTGACTGAGCTTGAAGACAGGTGGACGAGCTTGAAGACAGTGAACGAGCACATATTTAGCATGTGTAAGGTCCTTCCTTTGATCCTTAGCCTATGTTGCATGACTGTCTACATATGCACACACACAGACACACACTCAAATATCACACACGCACACTCAAACGCATGCGTGCACACGGGCACACACGGGCACACACACAAATAGTATGCTGGGAATCACACAAAGGAAAGCATAGCCCCTTCCCAACGCTGCCTTCTTCGCTGTCCCAGAGGGAGCCACTTCCAACCCTCTCCACACAGTTCTCCAGCTTTCCATCTCTAGTCTTCAGAGGCATGCTTATGTGGCTGTTTTCCAATTTTAGATATTATCTTACAAAGAGTAGCAGATTTTCATGCTCACACCCTTCCTCCAGTCCAGTGTAGTTGTTATCCTAACACTCGCTGGCATTTACAATTTTGTGGGCACGTGAACAGAAGTCACAGCAGACGTGTGCAGTATGGGCTCGCCATAGAAACAGAGGTCATTGTTTTAAATGAGACAGTGTGGACACGGAAAGAGAAAGTCCCAGGAGGCTTCACTCACAGGCCAGCAATAGGGTCGGTTCATGGAAGTGGATGTGGTGACTTGAGGCTTGGAGGAGCCAGGGAGGGAAGAGCAGGGGAGAGGTTGGCAGGGTTGAGTTAGGTGGGAGCACACTGTGCTCGTGAACGGCACCGTGACGAAATGGAGCAATTATGGACTGTGTGTCTCAGAAGCAATGGTATCTCAAAAAGCTGGAAGAAATGATTTTGAGTAGTTTTGCCACAGAGAAATGATAAGGACTTGGGATGTAGTTCCACAGTGGAATGCTTTCCTGGGTCTGATATCCGGGAAAATGTTTATGGGCATTTATGTTTAATATCATTTAAATATAAACAACATATACATGTATGGAAAGATCACCTGCATTAACATATCCTTTTTACATTTTATTGTTATTTAGGGTTCAGGTTTCTTTTCTTTTTTTTTTTTTTTTTTTTTTCCGAGACAGGGTTTCTCTGTGTAGCTTTGGTGACTGTCCTGGATCTCGCTCTGTAGACCAGACTGGCCTCGAACTCACAGAGATCTACCTGCCTCTGCCTCCCGAGTGCTGGGATTAAAGGTGTGTGCTACTGCTGCCCGGCCAGGGTTCAGGTTTCCTTTTAAGTGTGTGTGTGTGTGTGTGTGTGTGTGTGTGTGTGTGTGTGTGTGTACGCACGCGCGTGCTTGCTGGAGTCTGTTCTCTTCCACCATGTGATTCCGAGGTATCAAACTAAGGACAGAAAATACATTTTCTTGACTAGTGGGTTTTTATTTTGTTCTGTTTTTGTGGAGCTAGAGAATGAACTGAAAATGTCATGCAAAGCTATATTCCTGAACCTATACCCTCAACCCCAGTGTATTAGTCAGGGTTCTCTAGAATCACAGAACTTATGGAATGAAGCTCACTCGCTCTCTCTCCCTCCATATATATATGGAATGACTTATAGGCTGCATCCAGCTACTCCAACAATAGCTACTTGTGAATGGAAAGTCCAAGAATCTAGTAGTTGCTCAGTCCCATGAGGCTGGCGGTATCAGCTGGTCTTCTGCATATGATGGAATTCTGGAGGAGCAGGCTCTAATGCCAGTGAAGGATGGATGCCCTAGCAAGGCGAGGGCAAGCAGGCGAAGAGCACAAGCTCCCTTCTTCCATGTCCTTATGTAGGCTGCCAGCAGAAGGTGTGGCCCAGATTAAAGGTGTGTCTTCCTACCTCAAGATCCGAATCAGAGGTATGTCTTCCTACCTCAAAGGTCCAGACTAGAAATGGATTCACCCACTTCAAACCAGGCAGAATATCTCTCACAGGTGTGCCCTCCATTTCTGGATTGCAGTTCATTCCAGATATAGTCAAGTTGACAAGGAAGAATAGTCATCACATCTAGCGGTGTTTTTACTTTTGTGAACGCTGTTAGGTTTGGGCACTTTCTGTACCCCTTAGTCTCTCAGCCCTGAAAGAATGGCATTGGAGAGCTCTAATCATCCAGTCTTCGGTTACAGAAGAGGGAAGAAAACCAAGGAGGGTGGGGAGCAGTTTAAAGTCACACAGATAAGCACTCACTGCAGTCCAAGGCAGTCCACACACACACACACACACACACACACACACACACACACTTAAAAGGCTACACGATGGCTCTCTTTAGTTCTACCGTATCGTCGCCCATGTGGCTCAGTCATCAGCCGCACATATTCAAAGCAGACTAATCAGGAGAAGCCCTGGGCAACTCCTGCTGGGCTGGCTGAAGCATTCTTAGCTTGTGGGAGATCACACATGGCTTCCCAAGATTTGAGGACATGCTCCTCTGTGTCTTGCTCAAATACTGCTGACATTGTATTCTCGCTGTCATTGCCCACACTTCTGGCTTTGAGGTTTCGAAAGCCCCTGCCAATTCCCAGTTAGCCCTTTCTGCCTCCTGCGAGTTGGATTAAGACGTGAGTTCTCACAGCTCTAGTGCCATGCCTGCCTGCTGCCATCTGAACCACCATGATGGTCACCAAATCGAACCCTCTGGGACCGAGACCCCCAAATTAAATATTTTCATTTGTCAGTTGCCTTGGTCATAATGTTTTGTCACAACCATGGGAATATAACTAAGATTGAAGTTGGTACCAGGGAGTGGGCTAGTCCTGTGCTAGACCTGACATAGATGCTTTTTTAGAGGGATGTGGATGACTTTGGGACTTCGGGCTAGGGAAGCAATTGGAGCTATAAGTGGAACTTAACGGGCCATCCTCTTAGGAGCTTCGAAGACAGCAGTGCTGAGAACAGTCTGGACTGTGGAGGCCTGGCTCAAGAGGCGTCAGAGGGAAACAATGTCTGGCCTGCCTAGAGACCATTCATGTGGTATTTTGGCAAAGAGTTGGCTGCTTTTTGCCCTCGTGAATCTGCCTGAAGCTAAATTGAAAAGTTTTGGACTAACTTCGTTGGCCGAGGAGATTTCAAGACAGACTAATACTGACTCTCTCACTTGTTATTCGTGATCACTCTTAATGCAAGTCTATAATGAAAATGAGCAAGTGGGGCAAAAATAAAATACAGGGGGCTGAAGAGATGGCTCAGTGGTTGAGAGCACTGACTGCTCTTCCAGAGGACCTGGGTTCAATTCTCAGCACTCACATGGCAGCTCACAACTGTCTGTAACTCCAGTTCCAGGTCTTCTGGCACCCTCACACAGACATATATGCAGGTGAAATACCAATGAACATAAAATAAAAATAAATTATTTAAAAAAAAAGAAATACAAAAATGTACAGTGTGAGGGGAAAAAGAACACCAGGAAACATAATGTTGTAGCCAAGGCCTGTGCTTGAAGGAGACAAGGAGAGGCCTGATGTGGAATAGAATAAAGAGAGTGGTGCCCTCGGGGCAAGACCCCACCCAGCTAAGCGTCCAACTCATAAAAATAAAATGCCTAAGGAAGTAATGGGAAGCCTATGCAAATGGGACTCAAGAAGGAGGCCGGGCTCCATCCCAAACAGGCAGCCAAACTTGGCAACACTGGCCACGCGACTCCGGCTTTAGAGTCATAAAGGATGTGCAAGCAAAGGGGGCTGTGGAATCTTCCTCTATGATGAAGGGGAGCCACCGAGGCCAGGCTTGTGGCAAGGGATCCCCCTACAGGGAGGCTCTGAGAGGCCATTTCATGAGTCTGTGAAAGTGAAGCCTGGATTGCGTCGGACAAACTGGGAGGTTGGAGGTGCCAGAGCCGTGAGATGTCTACCAGGGAGAGCTGCATGTAGGGAGTGGAATCAGGCCAACAGAGAACTGTGTTTTGGTCAGCAGAGATTGAAAGGCAGAGCTATAGGATTTGGAGTTTGCCCTGCTGGGTTTTGATCTTGCTTCGGTCCAGTATTTCTTCACCATGTCTTCATTCCTCTCTTCGGGGATGGTAATGTATATTCTGTGCCATTGTATGTTAGAAGTATGTGATTTGCTTTTTGGATTTGACAGAGGGTTATACTTAGGAGATTGCCTTGGGTCTCAGAAGAGGCTTTGAACTTTTTAAACTATGGTAAGACTGTGAAAGACTGGGGACTTTTGAAGTTGGACTAGATGCATTTTGTATTATGATAGAGCTACAGACCTGTGGGAACCAGGGAATTGAATGTGGTGGTTTGAATGAAAATGGTCCCCATAGGCTTATATATTTGAATACTTGATCCCCAGTTGGTAGAACTGTTTGGGAAGGATTAGGAGGTGTGGCCTTGTTGGAGGCGGTGTATTACTGAGGGCAGGCTTGGAGGTTTCAAAAGCCCACATCATTCCCAGCTAGTTCTTTCTGCCTCATGTATGTGTTTCAAGATGTGAGCTCTCAGTTGGGCATAGTGGTGTATACCTTTAATCCTTGCACTTGAGAGACAGAAGCAGGTGGATCTCTGTGAGTTTGAGGCCAGACTAGTCTACAGAGTGACTCCCAGAACAACCAGAACTACATACTAAGACCCTGTCCAAAAAAAAAGCGTTCTCAGCTACTGTTCCAGCACCATGGCTACCTACCCGCTGCCATGCTCCCCATCATGATAGTCATGGACTCTAACCCCAAGGAACTGTGAGTCCCCAAATTAAACACTTTATTTTATAAGTTGCCTTGGTCATGGTGTTTTTTCATGACAATGGTAACTAAGACTATTGCTTAAGGAGTCTTTGGAAGAGCCCCCTAAACAGCTAGAGCTCTTCTCAGACCCTCAGGAAGTATTTACTGAGACCGATTTCTACAACTTGTGAATCCAAGTTGTGACATTAAGGACTCAGCATGGAGAGTCATTTTCTTTATTAATATGACCGAGCTGGACAATGTTCTGCAAGAAAAATCACAATATGCTTGATGATAAACATTAAAACCTAAACCTAATCATTATGTGAAAAACAGAGGATATGGGCATATTGCTCAATTGAAGAGGTCCTGCCTAGCACACACAAAGAGCACAATCCACACTACCACATAAACCGGGTATGGTGGTCAGACCCTGTAACCCCAGTACACACAGCTGAGGCTAATCTGGGCTACCAGAAGCACTGGGTCAAAAACTGAGTGAATAAATAAAAGTGTCCTGGTGGGCGGCATTTTAAACCTGAAGGTCAGTGACTGAACTGAAAAGTTACATTGTCTTAAATTTAATTATTCTCAATTTGGCTATAGCTATCTCCATCCAAGATACTTTGTAAATTTTATTAGGGCTGCATTTACTGGTAGATTCTGAACAAGCAAATCTGTTGCTGTGGTCCTTTTTAGAATCAGAACTATTTACAAATAGATTTTCTTTTTTTTTTTTTTTAATTTAACCATTTAAGGGAATTTCTATTTTTTTTCCCTCATTGAGATGAATCAAAGGCTACAACATAGTCTCCTGGTTACCAGGTCTAGCTGATGATGAGTGAGGCTGGGTAGGGGAGGGCATGGTGGTTCACACCTATAATCCCAGAACTAGGGGAACTGAAGCAGAAGGGTCTCAACTCAGGCCAGCCTGGGCTCATAAGTCAGGACAGTCCCAAGCTAACCAACGTCATCCCACCGCCGTCATATGGCTCTTGCACTTTCCCATACGGCTGTTGATGTGCAGGGGGCACTTCAGACAGGTCAAACCACACCCTGGAGTAGGACTGTGCTGACTGGATCATGTTCTAAACGCTGTCTGAAACTGTGGGGATGGAGGAAAAACTGTGGCCAGTGCAAGGCAAGGCTGCTTCCCTCCACGAAAAGATCCAGTCACTACAGCGGCATGCTGGGTAGAGGGAGCTACCACGCTCGGCACTGTGCCAGGCTGCGCACAAGCTAAGAGGCTTCCGGAGGGTTTCCGTTTGTTTTTCAGTCTTTTGAGACAGTCTCACAGTGTAGCTCTGGCTGGCCTCAAACTTCCTAGATAAGCCCAGGCTGGTCTCAAACTCAGGCTCCTCCTCGGTGCTGGGATTACAGGTGTGGGACAGCGCAAGTGTAAGCTCTGAAGCAGAGCAATACGAACTCTGTCAGAAGCGGGGTTTGCGGGGGGTGGGCACGGAGAAGGGACATCTGGCAGAAGCTATTCTTTCACGTCGGGCTGCCCCTCCAGCTTCACGCTAACGTCACGTCATTCTGGGCATTTTCATTCTCTTGCCTGACCACACCCTCCCTCCTTAACCCAAACACACAGAATCTGTGTGAAAAGTCTCTCTCCTCATTTGTTCTCCCCGAGCTAATTAACAGTGTTTATTTCAGACCGGGCACAGGCTTTTCCTGACTATTCTGCACACCATTTTAATCACCAGAATGTAACTAACAAGCTTAAAGAGCCATTCAATACTGAATCAGCAGCTCCTACCATATGCTGAGGGTAAAAACACACTTCCCCAAAAAAGCTAAATGCAGAAAGACCAAGGATAGAAGATGTATTTAATACTCAAGAAGTCTCACAGGATGCGCTTGGTATGTGGAACATTGAGACTTGGAGGGGAACAAGTTTATTCTTTAAATATACCTCACCCCGTCACCC
>CABHPH010105729.1:0-10747 GCA_902168325.1 Peromyscus nudipes
AAAAATTTCACAAGAAAACTCCTATACCTGATAAACGCTTTCAGTAAAGTAGTTGGATACAAAATTAACTCAAAAATCAGTAGCCCTCCTATACAAAAG
Organism: Peromyscus nudipes; assembly: GCA_902168325.1. NCBI lineage: Eukaryota > Metazoa > Chordata > Mammalia > Rodentia > Cricetidae > Peromyscus > Peromyscus nudipes. The sequence continues at coordinate 100 of CABHPH010105729.1, forward strand.
TTACAAATAGTCTAAGAAAGAAAGAATGGCAGCAACACCTTTCACAATAGTCTCAAATTATATAAAATATCTTGGGGGTATCTCTAACCAAGTAAGTGAAAGAATCATATGATAAAAACCTTATGTCTTTGGAGAGAGAACTTGAAGAAGCTATCAGAAGATGGAAAGATCTCCCAGACTCAAGGATTGGTAGGATTAACATAGTAAAAATGGAAATCCTACCAAAAGCAATTGACAGATTTGATGCAATTCCCATCAAAATTCCAACACAATTCTTCAGCAGACCTTGAAAGGACAATTTTCAACTTCATATGGAAAAACAAAACAAAACAAAACAACAAAAAACAGGATATCTAAAACAATCCTGAACAATAAAAGAAGTTCTGGAGGTGTCCCCGTCCCTCATTTCAAGTTGCACTACAAATCTATAGTAATAAAAGTAGTATGTTATTGGCAGGAAAACAGACATGTTGATCAATGGAATTGAATTGAAACCCAGATGTAAATACACACACCTTTAATACCTAATTTTTGGTAAAGAAGTCAGAAATACACACTGGAGAAAAGACAACATCGTGAACAAATAGTGCTGGTCAAACTGGAGGTCTGCATGTAGAAGAATGCAGATATATCCATGTTTAACCATCTTGCACAAAACTCAACTCCACATGGATCAAAGACCTCAACATAAAACCAGATACAGTGAATCTGAAAGAAGAGAAAGTAGGAAATAGCTTTGAATTCATTGGCACAGGAAAAGACTTTCTGATCAGAACATCCTTAGCACAGGCATTAAGATCAACAATTAATAAATGAGACCTCATGAAACTGAGAAACTTGTGTATGGCAAAGGATACTGTCATTTGGACAAAGAAGCAGCCTACAGAATGGAAAAAAGATTTTCACCAATTACACATCTGATAGAATGCTAATATCCAAAATATATAAAGAACTCAAGAAACTTGATATCAAGAAAACAATCTAATTAAAATTGGGGTACAGATATAAACAGAATTCTCAATAGAGGAAACTCAAATGGTTGAGAAACACTTAAATGTTCAACATTCTTAGCCATCAGGAAATGCAAATTAATTCATTTGACATTTTTATCTTATATCTGTCAGATATAAGTGACAGCTCATGCTGGTAAGGATGTAGAGTAAGAGGAACACTCCTTTTTGGTAGGAGTGTAAACTCTTGCAGCCACTATGGAAATCAATGTGGCAGTTCCTCAGAAAGATGGGAATCTACCTACTTCAAGACCCAGCTATACAATTCTTGGGCTTATACCCAAAGGTTGCTTCATCCTACCACAGAGACATTTATCAACCATGTTCATGGCTGCTTCATTTAATAGCCAGAAACTGGAAACAACCCAGATGTCCCTCAACAGAAGAATGAATAAAGAAAATGTGGTACATTTACACAATGGAGTATTACTTAGCTGTTAAAAAATGACATTATGAAATTTGCAGGCAAATGGATGGAACTAGAAAAAGAAATCATCCTGAGTGAAATATCTCAGATACAGAAAGACAAATATGGTATGTATTCACTTATATGTGGATATTAGCTGTGAAGCCAATGATAACTAAGCTATAATCCATAGAACCACAGAGGGTAGGTCATAAAGTAGACTATGAAGACCACATAGACTAGGGGGAACAGATAGAACTCATTAGGAAAGAGAAATAGAATAGATAGATAAGGATGGAAGAGGGGGATGGAATGGAAGGAATAAGTGGAGGTAGTGAGAGCTGTTGAAGGGAATACAGAGAGAGACAGTTAAAATTAAGAGGTTTTTGAAGGATAGGTTGTATGGAAACCTAATACAGTAGAAGCTTCCTAAAATATATATGTATATGAAAGAAATCTAAATGAAATTGCCAAATAATGGGGGAAACAGAGTCCCACCTGGTCATCTCTTGTTGCCCAATGAAGTTTCCAATACCTTGATTGGGTTACATCTAATTGAGTTGTTATCCAAAAGGGTCCCACAGGAATCCCCAAATAACCCAGGCTGTTGCCAATGCTATAGGTTGCTCTCTACAAATGGACAGGAAGGCCCCATTGCTGAAGACAACACCTACATAACCCACTGAAAACAGATATTGAGGTAGTGCCTACATAGAGTGTAGTGTGGGACCGGGCAGGACATGAGAAAACTTCTGACTACAATAGAGCCTTCACCCCTATGTTGCAGTGTCTTGGTACAGGAAGGCACTCCGCACACTATCAAAAGAGAAGCATAAACACCAAGCCAGTCACAGACTCTTTATCTATAATGGCATACCACATGCAAGATAGTCTAGTGTAATGGTGGCACAAAGCTTGTGGGAGCAACCAATCAATAACTGATTTGACTTAAGCCCTACCTCACAAGATGAAACCCATATGAGGTACTGCTTGGGAGACCATAACCTGAGACTAGATAGCCCAGAGATCTAGGGTAAAACTAAATAATACTGGTCTAAAATAAGAAAAAAATGGAGTGATAAAATTGATGTTTTTTGCACCCCAATAAGCCTCTCTGCCAACCCAGCAATCCAAATCAAACCAAATCAGACCAAATTAGAATAAGCCCTGGTTTAATGAGTAGAGCATTCCTGGGTGATTCTCCAGCCCCCTAGAGAGGAGATGGGGACAAGAGATCAGAAAACCATGTGTCTATTTTCTGGGATGCAGTTTAAATACCCTATGGGAGTGATCTTGAGCATCTCTGAGGGAGGAGCCATGTTTGTCAGGCTTTGAGGGGCTGGGTTTGAGGAAAGAGATGGTGTAGGGGAGTTGAGGTGAACCTTCCACCAGAACAAAAATTACCCCTAATGACATTCTGCTATATTCATAGATCAGAGCCTTGTGTAGCTATCATCAGAGATGCTTCCTCTTGCAACAGACTGAACAAAAATAGAGACCCACAGGCAGACACTTTGCAGAGAATAAGAGACCTTGGAACACTCAGCCCTAAATGGGATGTCTCCATCAAATCCCTCCCTTCAGGGCTCAGGAAACCAACAGAAGAGGAGGTGGAAAGAGTACAAGAGCCAGAGGGGATGGAAGACACCAAGAAAATGGTATCCTCCAACATGATCTAAACTCATATGAACTTACAGATAATGAAGAAGCATGCACAGGGCCTCCACAGTCTGCACTAGGTCCTCCACATACATATTATGGCTTCTAGTTTAGTGTTTAGGGATTCCTCAATGTGGGAACGAGTGCATATGTAATTCTTGTACCTTCTCTTGGGCTCTTTTCTTTCTGCCAGTTAGTCTTGTCCAACTTTGATGTGATAGATTTTTTAAAAATTCTTTTTCTATTATATTTGTTATATTTTAAAAAATGATTGAATGAATGAATGAATGAAAATCTATCCACTACGGTAAAGGTTAACAACTGAGCTATCATTTATGCCTGCAGGGAATGGGAAAAATCAGTTTTCTCCAGTGGAGTGACACTGGGTGTATCATTCACTCCAGGACAGGCCTCATGTTCAAGAGTTGTTGACCAACATGTAGTTAGATATCACTATTCTTTGTGTGCTTTTATTTGGTTACAGTTTTGTTTTGGTTTTTTGAGGCAAGGTTTCCCTGTAGCTTTGGAGCCTGTCCTGGAACTCATTCTGTAGACCAGGCTAGTCTTGAAATCAGAGATCTGCCTGTCTCTGCCTCTGAGTGCTGGGATTAAAGGCATCAGTCAACACTGCCCAGCTTTGTTTTTCTTTTTGAGTGGTGTTTTATTTTGTTTTCTTGTTTTGGGGGGTTTTGTTAGGTTTCTGTTTTGAGAAAGAACTTAAAGTTGGGTGAATAGGGAGAAGGAGAGAATCTGGAAAGACTTGGGGGAGGGGAGGAATATGATCAAAATATATTCAAATTTAAAAATTGGGTTAAATAATTAAAATATTTCAAAAGGAAAAATTACTAGTAATTTGTACTATTTTGCATATTATAGTAGATACATTTTAAAAAGCCATTTGTTAAGGATATATAATGAAAAACTTATGGATGAAATAATATGTTTAGAATATTCTTCAAATAATATTGGAATAAATTGGGGTATTAAAGCACTAACATTGGTCATGGATAATTGTTGGAACTGGTTGAGGGGAATCTGTGAGTGTCTACATGTTATTCTAATTAAATGTTTTTAAACTTTTAAAATAAAACCAGTACAATCCATTCTCTTTTGAATAGGATGTTGTAGCATGAGCAGAGCTGAGCTACCTTGTTTCTTTCAGGCCCTATTGCTACATTAAAAACATAAAAAACAAATTTTAAAATTCTCCTGATTTATGTTTCTGCCTACATTTCATAGGCAGGAATAGCCATGTAGCTAGGCAACCTAGGAAGTGAGAGATGGGTATGTAGACTATGGTGAGACCAGCTTCCTAGGAAGCAGATTCTTCATGGTGAGGAATGTGTAGCTTTTGGGTATCCTGACCTGGTAGTCATCACCTGTAAGATACAGGGATCACAGGAAGAAGGGTCAGATGTCACCAAGAGGTTAATTGTCACACAGGTGCAACAGAAGCCCGCAGCTTAGCCCGTCAGGAAGCTCTGTGGCTAGGTGGGCCTTGCGGGTTGTTCCAGTTGAGACCTGAGGCTGTGTGTGCTTTTCTTCTCCAGTTTTTTCAGGTAGATTGCTCTCTGGGAAGGGGCTTGCCTTGTATCAGGCAAGTTGCTTAGACTAGGGATAACCCCAAGAGTCCTGGCTATGCCTGACTAATATTTTATCTCAGCATCTTGTCAGAAGGTAAGAGGGTGAGGGCCTCAGGCCGGAGGCATCCCAACAGTGCCCCACAGAATGCTACAACACACCATCACACTATCTTTACTGCCAACCAAGCCCAAAATTATGGGTCCTGGGTAAATAATATGTAGAAATTAGTCACAACTGGCCAGTATTTTACCTCAGATTCCTGAGAGCACGGCAGCCACATGAAGTGATGAAAGGTGACGTGTCAGTCACACCCTTTGTGTGACACGATGTCTTGCATTTCACAGTCCTGGCATTCTCCACGTGCCAAAGCTCTCAGGATTATTTCTAATACAATTTTAATGGTGAAATCTAACATTTAAAAAAAATTGTCTTGAGCCGGGTGGTGGTGGCGCACGCCTTTAATCCCAGCACACGGGAGGCAGAGCCAGGTGGATCTCTGTGAGTTCGAGGCCAGCCTGAGCTGCCAAGTGAGTTCCAGGAAAGGCGCAAAGCTACACAGAGAAACCCTGTCTCGAAAAACCAAAAAAAAAAAAAAATTGTCTTGAAATGGTTGCAAACTCACTGAAGTTTTAAGAATATTGCCTAAGTCTCCCTTACATTCGTTAGCTACATTTGCAGACTGGGAAGATTTTTGCCACTGTTAACCAATGTCGTAATCAAAGTCAGCTAGCTCGACAGTTATACAATGCTATTATCTCATTACAGTCAACACTCAAGTTTACTAATTGTCCCTAAAATGTTCTTTTTAAAATTAGAAACAATTATTTTATTTATTTATTTATTTATTTATTTATTTATTTAGTGTGTGTGTGTGTGTGTGTACAGGCACAAACATGCCGTGAAGCATGTATCAGAGATCAGAGGACAACTTTCAGGAGACATCTTTTACCTTCAACCTTGTTAAGGAAGGATCTTTCTTGTTGCTTCTGCCTCTGCAGAAGGTAACTGCCCCAGTTCTAGATGATTCTTATGTCTCTGTCTCCATAGCAGGCTGGGATTGCAGTTGCTATCACAGCATCCAGTTTATCTTTTCCTAAATTAGGGTTTTGTGCTGTGACTTGTATGGCCTTAGGGACTGAACTGGCAGGCCATGAGGGGATGAAGTAAAGGACAGCCACAGAGCCACACAGCCACACAGACAAATGTACAGAAAGGTTGGATCAGGTAGGCCATGTGTTCTGATGAAGACACACTAGCAGCTGGGAAACTCAGTCACCCAGAGTAGGAGGAAGCTTTAGTTGATAATTTCTATCTACACTGTTAACATTGAAAATAGATCAGGCGAAGGCTTTGCATTCATATGGGTCTGAAGCTTTAAGGTACTTGACATGGCAATGCTCATGTCAATATTCATTCACTTAAGACTTACTCTACTCCTCACAGTTTTGGGTTCATTTAAAAAGTCCTATAGTCTTAAAAAAAAAACTGAAGACTTTATAAGTTTCATGTCTATTAAAAAAATTTAAAGTCTCTTAACTGTAAGATCCCATAAAATAAAAAACAAGTTAAATATTTATTTTTTCCAGAAGGAAAGCCTTCGGTATAGAAACAAACAAATTGAAGAAAGACCCGAAATTTAGCAGTATAATTTAATGTCTGGCATATGAAACTCACTCATGATCATCTGGGTTCCAAAGAGATCAGGACACCATACTCCTCTGGTTGTGCCATTTACACACACAGCTCAGGTTGGCTTGATTCTGCATCTGTTGCTGTCTTTGGTGGATGCTTCATGTTCCTGGCATCTCCAATATCCAGTGGTTTTCTCTGCACCCGAGGTTTCCTGTTCTCCACTGTCCTCTCTTGGCCTCTTTTCAGGAACCCTGACCCTGACATATGGCATCAGTTCTTAGCTTCTCTTCATGACCCCATAATCTTGCATCTCTCATGCCTTCAAAACCAGTTTCAGGTGGGAGACATACGCATTGCCAAGCTTGGCTACCAGCATTGGCTTCTCTGGACCATAGATTCAGCATGCTGACCCTAAGGAAATACTTCCCAGAAGATTTCACCTCAGTGATGCTGAAATCTTTTATCACCGCTAATTTTTCACTTTTCATCTAACCAACATTGATGATGCTAGTAAAGTAAAGGTTTCACCTCAGTGATGCTGACCTCCTTGAAAACCACAGCTGCTTCTTCAGCCCCAGTGTGACCAGTAACTACAGATTCTTAGTCAAAATATGAATCTGTATAAACGGCCCCTAGTCTAGTTCTTAAGTCTTTGCTCCCCTCTGAAACTTCACAAGGCAGACCTCCATTGCACATTATCTTCCAAGCTCCCATGAGATTCATTAAGCTCTGGGCACTCAATGACTTTTTTAGCCCAAGGTTCTAAATTATCCACAAAATAGTCTAAAGACATAAAATGCAGCAAGGTCAGGTCCCAAAACAGTAACATACTATTTTCCTTAGTGCTTTCTATATTAATCAGGAGTCCCTAGAGGAACAGAGTCAATAGAAAGAATATAGGGGATGTATGAGGTTGGCTTACACAATGTGGTCTGGGTAGTCTAATAATGGCTGCTTCATACTGAGAATCCAGTAGTTCTTCAGTCTGTGAGTTTGGAGGTCTCAGTCTGGCATTGTGGGCCCAGAGGATTACTGGAGAGCTCCTGGACTTCAGAACACAGAGAAAGTTGAAGAAAGTGGTTCTGTCAGTGAAGGAATGCAACCGTGGCACCAGCAGGTTAGATGAATTTCCAGAAAGAGTGAGGGCAAGCAAGTGAAGAGCAGAGCTGCTCTTCTTCCACGTCCTTTTACCTGGGCTGCCACCAGAAGGTGCCACTCACAGTTAGGACTGGTGTTGACACTTGAAACAATCTGATTAAGAAACTCCCTCACAGGGGGGCCTGTCAACTCGCCTTTTAGTTGATTTTGTATCCTGTCAATTTGACTGCCAGGATTAGCCATCACGGGGGGCCAGGGTCACTTGAACCTCATGTTTCTTTTCTCAGTGTGATTGCATTGAACCAATCTTTTTTTTCCTCACTATTAATGTGTCTCTTTAATGGGCCCGTTGAGAATGCGTGGCTGATCCTGGTTTGTTAGGGCTGCCAGGCCACAGGCTCTGACCCTAGCAATTCCAGTAACATGAGAATTGAATGAGAAGTACATGTAAGGTTAGACTCATGCCCGGCACAGTGACTACTCAGGAAGCAGTCTTTCAATAATTTTCCATGGATGAGAACTTGACTGAGGAATGACAAATGGAAAAGCCTGCTCCAAATCCTTTTAAAAAAAGAAAGCAAATCTGTCAGAGACATTATTCTCTTGGGAGACCATTTCCCTTCAAGAATTCCTTTTTAGGGGTTGGAGAGATGACTCAGTCATCAAGAGCTTACTGCTTGCTGCTCTTGCAGAGGACACAGGCTCAGTTTCCAGAATCCAGCCGGTGCCTCACAGTCATCAGCAATACCAGTTCCAGGACTGATGCTCTTCTGACCTCTGCAGGCTCCTGCATGTACACGGTACATACACATGCACTAAGCTATACCCACAAATACATAAATAAATGCTTTAAAAATAATTTCCTTCTATTTTGTGTGCATTTGGTGTGTGCACAAACGTGTGTGCTGAGGCATGTTTGCTCATGTGAGTACATGTGGAGGCCAGAAGTCACTGAGGTCAGGATGTCTTCTATTGCTTTTCACTTTGTTTTTCTGTCTGATTTTGAGACAGAGTTTCTAACTGAACTTGGGGCTAGGCTGTATGACCAATGAACCCCCAGTTCACCTGTCTCTGTGACTGGGACTACAGGTGCCTGTCCCACAGGTTTCTTTTATGTGGGTGCTAGGAGTCCAAACTTACGTCCTAATAATCATACAGCAGACATTTTCCCCACGGAGCCATCGTCTCCAAACGTCTGTTGTTGTTAGTGTGCTTTCTAAAAATGTCAGATCGCCCTGTAAAATGTCACATAAGGATTCTAGGGAAAGTAATGCTGAGGCCAGGCTGTGTCCTGCTCTAAGTGACAATATATCATGTAAAGCAGTGCCTTTCAAAGCTTTACCTTCCCCCAGGAACTCTGCCTTAAACAAAGACATCTGGCACTACTGTGAGTGCAAACATACACTAGTGAGATGACTCTCACAAGTAACATTATAAGTATTGACACCACCACCTACTTGTCCGTCAGTGCCCATGAGGTATGGACTGATACTATTCCCAAAAGTTAAAAGGTGTCACCTATATACCCACAAAGCAGTTTGGGAATGTTTGGGCACATAGTGTATTAAAGCCATATCAAAGAAATCATTGAGGATTTACATAACACATCACGACAACAAAGTGAACAATAGCTTACCTGAGCCATATAAAATGACAACTGTAATGGAGATATTCCTATGAACCTGTCAACTACCTCGGGTATGTGCTGGGGAGATATTCCTATGAACCTGTCAACTACTTCGGGCGTGTACTGGGGGACTGACAGGCATAGAACTCCTGCTTGTCCTTGATGCTTCGGCTCAGCGTGCTGCTTGATGTCTTACTTCTTGATGTCACCCACTGGAGTTGCTGTTCTTCGTCAGGTCCTGGTCCTATGCCTCTGTGGTTCTACTTTATCTGAGACTTCTTTAACCCCCTTTTAGCCATTCTGTTCTATGACATATTACATATTATATAACATTCTGCATATACCTGTGCAAAGTATAATAAGATGTGATCCAAGAGTTAATGTTAGCAGTTATGGTTGGTTTTGTTGTTCTGTTTGTTTGGTTTTTGGTCTTTGAGATAAGGTCTCACTTTTTACCCGTAGATAGACTGGAACTCTCTATGTAGAGTTCAAACTCTTCAAACTCTCAGAGATCTGCAATCTGCCTCCTTCTTTCTCAAGTCCTGGGATTAAAGGCATGCACTGGCATACTCTACCAATAATTAAAACCGAAAAAAAAAAACAAAACAAAGCAAAACAAAACTGTGATTGCAATGTTCAGCCACCAAGAGAAATCAGAATTACTCGGTAAATTGCAGCAGCAAAACTGATACAACTTGTGAATTCGTTGTTTTACAACAAAGACTGACACTGTGGAAAACACAAACATATCTGTCTGTTTCTGGTATAGAGCACTAACGGCATGGGGAAAACGGAACTCAGGAAAGCCTCATACCAAACCTAGAGGTGACTTTGTCTGGGCCCCTAACTCCTAAAAACAAACCATCAAAGAACACACCAGGATCACTAAAAGGATGGCCAGTAAGTCAGCTGGGCAGGCTGAGGTCCACCCGCCATGAAAGAGTGAAAACCGAAGGGGTCTACATCTAGAAAGAAGACCAAGGTAGTATGTGGATCCCATATCCTGAGCTTGCTTGACTACTGTGATCTTTTCCGTACTCCCAAATGCCTGATTGCGCTCTGCTGAGGGACAGCTATCCTGAAGGGTCTCTGTAGGGAAGCTTATCTGGTTCCCTTTGAGTAAGCAGTAAATGCATTATAAAAATTCCAGACAACTTTTCTGTTGAAAATGGGATTTCAATCTCTTTGTAATTCTTCACATGCCCACATCTGAAAAATTAATTTCCGTCTCACCCAGAAGGCACCACAGACAAATCCTGGCATTGTCGAATCTCATAGGCATTTGGAACAGCCCAGGCTAATGGTTCAAACAGAAAGTGGGAAGGATTTTCCATTAAGCTGCCTATAGTAACCTAACACAATGAAGGCGATTGTCACTAGATGACTCATCTAGTTAGAATCTCAGTTCCCTTTCTGGGTAGGGAAGCTGAGGCCTTATTGTTATATTAGACTCCAAGCTAATGCTTGGATTCAGCTATCCCGCATCCAAGCAAGGAGGTACGCAAGCCAAATGCTCACTTTGGCCATCAGTGAACCTCATAGCCTATCTAAACATGTCTAAACATCTGTCATTGTTTATGGTGTCTGCCACTACACACACACACACACACACACACACACACACACACACAC
>CABHPH010105729.1:10847-26249 GCA_902168325.1 Peromyscus nudipes
CACACACACACACACACACACACACACACACACACACACCACAGGTCTCAACTTTCCACTGTTGTGAGGCCATTCCTGATAAAATTCCCCAGGGCAATATCAGAGGTAACCTGAGTTTTCAGTCTGGTCAGTATCAGTGGGAAATTTGCCACTCTGGTATTTGACAGCTACAAAAACCAGTTTGACTGAGAGTGGCGGAGCCACGAGCTTTCAGTAGAGTATGAACTCATTGATTCATAATGATTACTTGGAGCATGCTCACACTGCATCTTACGTATGCTTCAAGCTCAGTTTCTAAGAGCTCTGAAGTCAGAGAAACACCTGACACAGATGTTCCACAGGATGTCTTTTCATTCACAACCCAATGGCATATGGCATGAAGAAACTTCTCTGTCACCAGGGATCAGTGAAATGTGGTGCTGAAAATCACACTCATTTCTCATTCTTGTGGCACCAATGAGCTTTCAATGGCACCGAAGTGGGAGAGGGACAGATCAACACTCAATCTTCCCTCTAACAGCAAGCATATCATTGCATAAGGCTTTAAAAGGCAGGTAGGCAAGGCAGGTAGGTAAATCCTCCTACAATTTAGATCAGCAGGAAAGAAATGAGAGAGAATAGGCTCTTTCCTTTTTTTAACCGAGGGGGTGGGGGAGGGGAACTATGTAGGTTGTCTTTAACTTGAGATCCTTTTGTCTGCCTCCAAAATGCCCATGTCTGGATGAGCGTTGTTGCGTATGTCTTCTTCTGAATGTAGGTGGTGTTGTTTAACTGTGTAGCCCCTGTTTGCCACGAGTCTACTGTGCTGTAGTAACTGACACAGAGCGCCTGGACACCAGCCTTCACTTAAGCTTTGAGTTGTCGGGCAGGTTTCAGGCCGTTCAGCTCACACCAGCGGAGCATCTAACATAAAAGTTGTCAAGTTAACCTTAAAACCATGCGTCTCAGTGAAGTGAGGTTCAAAGGGCGAACATTTTGAAATCATGTTTTTTAGATAAGAAATCCCTGAGTCTGTCTATCCTAGTCTGATTTTCATCAGAGAGGAGAAGCAGTAAAAATGAACCAAACATGCAGAAAAGAGACCGGCTGCCTGAGTCAGAGAGACCCCAGGAAGAAGAATCCTGTTTGTTACCTACCCACCCGCCTTGTGGCCCTGGTCTGCTTGCTTAGCTCACATGAGCTCCAGTTTTCTCACCTGGGAAGTTTAGCTACCAACACGGGAGTCCAGGCATATTAATCTTCCTTCTGCTGCCCCATCCCCAGTGCAATGAAACTGGGTAAGTATTACCTGGGAGCCTTGAACAGTTACTGACATCGTGACCAGGCAAGCCGGCTGTAGCAAAGTAAACCAGCGGGGAGACAACTTGGCCTCTCACACAATGGAGGGAGAGTTGGGAGTCTGATGCCTCTTGATCCCATTTCACAGGAAGAACCACGGGATTCTAAATGTGTAGACAGACAGCTTATTTAGTCTTAATACTTCAGTTATTTTTTTTATTATGTAAGGTAACTCCCCGCCACTTTTATTGAAAATAGATTCTTTTCTTATACAATATATTCTGATTACAGTTTCCCTTCCCTCCACTCCTCCCAGTTCCTCCCAACCTTTGTTTTAATCTTTGGCTTTTCTTTTCAACTGGCCCCCCAGTAGCATTATTTATAAAACTGTAAGTTTGGACCTCCTCCATCAGTGACCTTCAGTTCTTGCTGTTCATCAGAATCCCTTGAGGGTGGAACTTAAAATATATTTCCTGACCGGCCTCAGAGACTGTTTCCCTAGGGCCAAGTCAGCAGAAGTGTGTTTGGAGAGCTTATGCTACCCTCTGTGGAAGGCCAGGCTCACATACCAGGTTACAGCTACTGAAAACCCAAGGAAATGATACACCATTGAGGAAACAAATCTTTCTTTCTCTTTAGTGTTAGTTTGCGAGTTGTCTCGTCCATGTTCTGAAAACCTCCGTCTACGCCATCCACTGGGACAAGCCTGTTGCTGGGCAGGGAGCACACTCACATCTAGAGCTTTCAGTTGAGGTCCAGGAAACTCAGGGAGTGTTTTGTTTGAAAAACACAGAGGAAGCCTTGGAGATGCCTCAGCAGGGGGCTGCTGTGAGATGCTCAACCAGAACTACCAGATGAGGGTGAGGAAGTCAAGGAATAAGAGGATGAGCGTGAAATTAACTCTGGTTTAATCTTGAACCAAGAATTGTATTTCAACCCAAGAGCAAATTGAGCTGCAGTCTAAAGGGGGAAAGCCAGGAGGCTGTGTATAAGACATCTTCACATGTTTCTCCCCGACTCTCCTTTGGTTGTATGCCATGACTATAGTTTCAAATAAAGGAAACTACAGATCACCTACATTAGTGGACTTCAACACTGGGTGTGCATTAGACTCATCCAGTGGGGTGTGCTTCTCTGCATGGCTTCAGGCACAGTGACTAAGCGTAGTGACGACTTCTCTCGTGATTGCAGAGATGGCTCCCTGCAGCCGATGGCTAATTGTGCAGACTCATAGGTGACATCTCTGATGCCGTCTTATCCAGTGAAACTTGGTTCCTCAGAACCGGCTCTGGGCACAAGTCTCATGACTTGAGGAAAGTAGACAGCAGTATTCTTCCATGCGGACTCTTTGAGTCTGATCAGGAAATGAAGGCGCGTGGACAGAGAAAATCAAGGGTGCATGAGGAAGAATGATAAAGGCCCTTTGCCTTCCCCTTGTACCCGAGTCCCATGATCCTATCTGTCATTCTCCATCTTCAAATTCATAATGAATGCTTCTTTAGCTAAGGTGGCTGAGCTGGCTTTTGTTACTTATAGTCATAAGCTCTAATGAGCACGGTTATTATGTGTGAGTTACAACACTTGTCACGCTCACAGAGTAAGACACCAGTGTCTTCTAAACAAGGAAGCAAATAAATGCAGACAAATACAACCAGGAGGCCGGAGAACCAAGTATGAATCTTTCTCTAGATTCTCACAAACACAGGGAACCATAGGCTTTGAATTTTAAGTCCTTAAAAGTTACCCAATTCCATTGCCAACCAGCTCATCAACCCTGGGGAAGGTCTTTTATTTAACATCGTTAACTGTAAGGTGTCCCCTGTGGTCTATGAAAAGGGTGAGGGTGGAGCCAGTCACTCTCTTGAGGCTCCTTTCAACATGAAAAGCTGTACTAACATGGTACTTGGTACCATAGGAGTTTTCTTGGGAATCATTCTTGAACATTTATCACGCATATCAGATGGAATGTACAAACAAGCATAAAAGTGTGTACCACACGCTTGTGAATGATGAGTAACACTGAAATGTTTTCAGATTGAAATGCTCCTATTTTTAAGGCTGGGGAGATGGGAAAGTTGCTAAAGTATTTTCAGTGCAAACATGAGGATCTGAGTTTGGAACACAAACATGATAAATACCGACTTTGCCTAGCTTTTCAAGCTATGTTGACTTTTCTTAAAGGCAAATAACCTTAGAACCAAACATACTCAACTTCAACCTACTTATGTGAACAAATATAAAATCATTTGGCAACGTTTATTAACAGTCACTGAAATGCTTGACATTGTGTCCAACCGTTCTGCCTTTGTGGAGTGAGTAGAAGATACGAATCTCTGGGATGTCAGACTTAGTCTGGGTTGACCAGGATACATAGTCATACATCACGGTACGGTGAGTATTACAGTGGGGTATGTTGTGTCAAAAACAAAATCCTGAACAGTCAGGGAGGAAGGGCAGTGGTTCAGTACACTGGAAGGCACCACTGAAGAAGCAATGAGTGCAGATCAGGGAGCAGGGGTGGGGTGGAGCAGGGCAGGAGAAGCAGACTCTTCTGGCAGTGGAGAAGCATACTGAAATATGGATTTGAGAGCCTGGGACCAGTGCTCAAGAATCTGCAGGTCTACACTGTAGTCAAAGCTATTCCTCCCAGGGCATCTGTGCATTGATTCCAGAGGTGTGGGGGAGCTGGAAGTGAGCCAGGGCTGTTGAGACTTTAGCATTTAAACATTAATCAGGAACAATGAAGAGAACTAATGATACCAGACTGATGGAATCTTAGAAAAATAAACAAAATGTATCACAAATGAAGTTAAGGCATCTTACCTGGGAGAATGGGTGGCTGAAATTAGGAAGTAAATAATAAATAATGAGAACCATGCTGTTGCTAAACACCACGTGCTTCAAGCTTTATACACTGACTCATTTCTTTACATCACACTCCATGAGGTAAATTTTATTATCTCTCTCAGAGAGGTCCTCTCCATCCTGTCCTTCACTTAATCCCTCTTCTGCCTTCATAATAATCCTAGACAGTCTGTAGTTCACTTATAAAAAAGTCTTCTCGTAGAATGAACATTCTTTAAGAGCAAAAGCTTTGTTTTGTTTATGGTTATGTTTTCAGCCATTCATTAGAAAGACATCCTAGGAGCACAATGATCAGAAATGAATGGAGAGCAGAAACCAAGGCACAGAAAACTTGCAGCAGACTAAGTAGCCAGGTGATGTCAGAGCCAAGGAAAATGATGTGAATAGCCAAGAAGGCTTAAGAGAGGGGACCGGGAGCTCATAGAAGGCACAGAATGCAGAGGGACTAGATTTTCATCCTATTAAGGTGCATGATCTGGCTTTCTGGATCCCATTACCTATGGTCAGACACCTTGCTCATCCCTGATAAAATGGGGAGGGGCTTGGTCCTGCCTCACTTGAATGTATCAGGCTTAGCTGTTTCCCCATGGGAGAATTTACCCTTTTGGAGGAGGGGAGAAGGGATAGAAGGGAAGACGGGAGTTGGGGGTGTTGGGAGAAGGGATGAGAGGAGGATCTGTGGTTGTTATATAAAATGAATACAAAAAAATTTAAAATAATATTCTACAACAGAAAAAAAAGCTTAGAAGACCATCAAGGACTAGGGAGATGGCTCAGGAGTCAGGAGTGCTGTCCGCCCTTCCAGAGGACCTGGTTTGATTGCAAGTACCTGCATGACACTTAGCAACCACTTGTCACTTCAGCTCCCTGTGATCCAGTGATCGGACACCCTCTTCTGCCCTCCTCAGGCACTAGGCATGCACCTGCACGGTTCACAGACATATACACGGGCAAAACACCCACACCTAAAGTAAAAATAAATAAATCTTTAAAAATATTTGTAAAGAACATCAATTCACTTGTTTTGTGCATTCAAATGTTTGACAATATTTTACTGAGCCCTTTCGCTGCACCAGGTGTTGTGTCAAGCACGGCAGTAGTGGTGGAGCACAGAGCGAGGTGCCTGCAGTCTGTGGGAGAGAGAGAAGTGAGGCAAGTGATCACACAGGACGGTTTCAGGGGTGGCGGTTCTGTAGTGTTGACAGAGCAGGTATGATGGGATGGAGAACGGTGGGAGTGGGCTAGAGCATCAGAGGATCAGAGAGGCCTTCAGGAAAATTACACGGGTTTATTATCCTTTGTTCAACACCAGAGCTTCCAGATTACATATTTGGAATGTTTTCATATTATAATGAGATACATGGGGAATAAGACCAAGCTGGAGCATGAAATTCACTTACCATTTCATGTGTACACTTAGCACAATACACATGGACTAAAGCTAATTTTGGCAGTAAGTATTTTCAATGCATCCTTAGTTTGGAGGTTTAATTTATTTTTTCTTTATTATTATTATTATTATTATTATTATTATTATTATTATTATTATTTGCCATACTGAGGATCAACTCAGTGACTATGTTATGACCTTGCACATGCAGAGCAAGTACCAGTGAAGCGCATCCCCAGGCCCTGAGCCAGTGTTTTGATGGCAGCCTACTATATGAGATCAGATGTAGAATTTTTCAACATGTGCTATCACATCAGTGCGGAAAAGGTTTTGGACTTTAGCGCATTCCAGGTTTCAGATTTTCATATTACAGAAGCTTAACTTGCCTGTGAGTAAAATCCTACAAAATAATGCCCGAAGCGAAGGTGGTGCTCAGAGCAGAAACAGGCAGGAATAGAGGCAGGACCAGCACCAGGGATTGTGGCATGAACTGAGACCAGAAAGGCTCAGTGGAGGTGGCAATCGTGCATGTCAAACAGGTTCATGGCCCAAAGGAAGGCCATGATTAGCTCCCCACTAAGGTTTGGTTAGTACCATGGCCACATGGTTAAGAAATTATCCCAAAAAGCATACTTGGTTTTAAGCCAGAAACCCAAACCAGAAACAACTCTGTTTCTTCTGAGGTTAGGTGAGCAACTGCAGAGTAGAAGCATAGGACGCTGATGAAGACAGCGTGTGTATGGAGAAAGGATGTACTACAAAGGGCCTTTGGGGGCAGGTATGTGGCTATGCCTGTGATCTCTGCTCTCAAAAGGTTGAGAGAAGAGAATCACGGGTTCTTGGCTACCGGTGCCTCTCTCCCTTTGTCCTCCTGAAAGGATAAGGTAATTTTGTCAGTTCATCTGAAAAGACCTTGCACCCAACCTTTGCAACAGCTTACATTCTATCATAAGGTGGCCATAGTATAGACCATTAAAGGAGGTCCTCAGGGAACATCAGGCAGGAGTGATACTTTATCTGGGGTTTTGGTTCCTGAACTTGAGAGAACAAAAGACTCATGTAGAGTTATAAAAATGCATAATGAGCCAGGCAGTGGTGGTGCACACCTTTAATCCCAGCCCTGGAGAGTTACAGAGTGAGTTACAGAACAGCCAGGGCTGTTACACAAAGAAACCCTGTCTCAAAAACCAAAACCAAATTGCATATTGCCACACCCCATCTAAACTTTCTACTCATTATGTTGAGGGTAAATCTTCATGTGTGATTAAAGTGGTCTCTAGACTGGCTACACCTTGAGAAGTGTGAAAAGGATCTACTAATTAGCTTCAATTAGAGTTTATGAATCTCTAGAAACAATAAGAAAGTGATTGTTTACACACAAGGACATTTTTTTTTCCCTGAGAAGAGAAAAGCTATTCTAGCAACACACTCACAGACTTGCTAAGTCTGAACCACTGGTTCAGAAGTTCATCTTTTATTGTGGTTGTTGAGCAGACCAGGGGACGTTCCTGAGAGGTAAGTGATTTGCCTCAGTCTACAAAACTGGAAAGCAGAAGGCCCAATATGCCACTTAGAGAGATAACTTATGATAAAACACAGAGATGAGATTTAATCAACGTACTGTGAATAGTTGTCCAATGACCCCAAGTTCATCTTTAGTGTACTGAGGTGAGCTTTATGTTTAGAGAAAGAACTGGGGCAGTGGGCTAAGAGTGATGGTTCTGCAAATGTTCTGAAGGCTTGAGAAAGCAAACTGGTTCCCTGTAGACTATTAGGAGAGCTCCATGGTACAGCCTCCCACTGTGAATAACTGCCCTCATATGGAGTGTGCTGTGTTCTGCCAGGCTCAGCTGTTTCTGTAATGCACGATGACCAAAGACCAGGGACCCATGAGACACCTTTTGGAGGTCTAGAAGATTGACGGTAAGATGCCTGGTCCTTTAACTTATGCTTGTCTCCTCGAAGGAGAATAAGACAGGCTGGGTGTCACCAGTTTCTAGACAAACATATCTTGAGCGATTAACGCATCAGCATGTTCAGGTAAGTAAGGCACCCAGAGTAAAGGAAACAAATGCAAGACAAGAGTAGAGACGCCAGGCTCTCTTCTGTCTTTATTAACCTTGTAGGCAAAGTGAGGAGCGGGTTCTTTTCAGGAAAAGCGGTTTCTAAGTGCTTTTAAAAGAACCCAGTCATTCGCCTATATTGCCATCTCAGCCTTATCAGCTATGGGGTGCTGTCTCTAAACAGGACTCACAGTCAAACAGAGAGACCACAGACCCCATTGTTAGAAGTGTTGGTGACGGAGTGGGGCTTTTATGGGGACTCCCTCTGCACACATCCAGATGGTTCAGGCTTTCCTGCATTTACATTCGTTTCTTCAGCCCAGTTGGCATTGTGACCTCACCCTAGTTGAATCCCATGTCACTAAAATGTCCCATTCATTGCTGGCCTCCTCACGTAGTGTTTCGTAGTTAGTATTTATCCTACTCTATGTTTTTGGGCTGCATCTGGTCTACGCTGGAGTCTCTGGGTTCAGCAGCCTTTCTCGGCTTCCTCTTCTGACCTATGAAGGAAGGGCACATGAGTCCCTCTCTTCTTCCATCTCCCCCCTAAGCCATGCTGCAGGCCTTCCTTCTCTGTTTCTGACACTGCTTTGCTGCACAGCATTAGTCAGGGATGTCTGAGCAGTTGTGTTACTGGATACCATCTTGCTGTGGGGCAGATGCCCTCAGCAGCGCAGTCCAGGGAAAATGGCTATGGGATCTGTCCTGCAAAGCTAGCCGCAGGCAGAGGAAAGGAAGCCACTCTGTAATTTTCCCAACAGCCTCCTTAAATCTGTGGGTGACAGCTTGGGCATCTTGTCTTAAAAAGACAAGGAAATGAGCTCAGAGCTGAGGAAACTTGCCCCAGGTTGCAAATTAAATCCATGCTGACGCAGACATGAACACAACCTAGGATTGGAAGCCGTCCAAATGGCTGCAAGAGAAAAATCACAGCTCTTTCGAAGCTCAAAGCGTCCTACCACGGGCTCTAGGCAGTTACTGGAAGCTGTGCCAGACTTCCCCGTCATCTCTATCCTGTAAGCAAGCTGCACCGTGATTACTCATTTTCTCTTTTGCCTGTGACTGAGGCTATTTTCTCACATCCTACTCCTGGTTTCAACCCAAGGATTTCATTTGAAGGGCGGGGCATTCCTTCACATCCCTCCACCCCAACCGGAGCCTGAAGTCTGGACCAATGAAAGCAAAGTACCTCATTTACTGGCACTAAGAACTGGCACTATTTAAGTGGTAGCAGGAATGGGCTGTGAATCGCGTCTGCTTTCTCCACAAACGGGCACACTGTTGTCTGATCTGGGGCATCTCTGAGCTGAAGAGAGGGAGGTCAGAAAGCCTGTAGGGCTCCTGCCGCCGCCATGTGCTTTGGCAAGTGTGCAAGATACATCGGATACTCTCTGGTGTTGTTAGCTGTCCTCTGCATCGTAGCTAATATCTTGCTCTACTTTCCTAATGGGGAGACAAAGTATGCTCATGAGGACCACCTCAGTCGCTTTGTGTGGTACTTCACCGGCATCGTAGGCGGAGGTATACTGGTAAGTTTCTCAGAACTGTTTTCACTACAAAATTCCTCTCCTCTTGAACGGCAGCGTGCATTCTTCTCACGCGAAGTTTTCTGCGATGCCTACCTGTAAATCCTGTGCATTTGGTCGTTGTCGCTGCTCTTTCTTTGGAAAGCAGAATGTTCCAAGGTTGAGTTAAACTTTTTGCTGATTTCATTAGATGTTGTTTTAATAAAATCTCTTATCTTAGAGTGAACTCTTTCCCCTCCCTCCCCCCCCCCCGAAGCTTTTAGAGGCTATCGAGTTTCTGAGTGCAGGAGTGACTGTCACTTCTCATTTGCTCCAGGGAGCTGAAGAGAGGTGGCTGGTTCCAAGAGAGCAGTCCGGGGTCTAAATTATTCTCTGTTGCTTATTTTCTGGCATCTGTATAGGGAAAATATTAAGTGAGTGCACTGGTATTTTCAAGTAACTGTAGGCTTTCTCTGGGTTTGGAGTTAGAAGCAGGTTGGTATCAGTCTAATGATGGAATGTGTTGTTTTCCCACAGTTTGTTTTTAGTTGAAGTGCACAGGAATTTACTTGACACATTTAGCTTCGACCTCAACACAGATGGACTGTGGACACCTTTGAGTCTGCTCATTTATAATGCAGGAACTAAGAACTGCAAAGAGAAATTTTATGGAATTGTTGCTGTCATTGAGAATACTATTTTCTTTGCCAAGTAAATGATGTTAAGACATTTAAACCAAATATACTCACTGTGGCATGGCTTAGCAAATGGTAAACATCATTACCATTCATGTTCCTACAACTAATACAAATACAATTATATGAACAAACATAGTCACTGCTTAACATCCACTGTGCTTAGTGTCTTTGGACTTAAACTTCAAGTAGTTTATCCTTATTTGAAGAGTATCACTGCTGAGTTGAAACTTTTTTTTTTTGAGACAGAGTTTCTCTGTGTAGCTTTTGAACCTGTCCTGGAACTCACTCTGTAGACCAGGCTGGCCTTGAACTCACAGAGATCCGCCTGCCTCTGCCTCCCAAGTGCTGGAATTAAAGGCGTGTGGCACCACTGCCCGGTGAAACATATTTTTTAATTGAAAATTTTTACCTTTTTTACTTACTCAAAATGTTTCAGCCATTCTCCTCAAGATTTGATCTTCTATGTTTGACAAGGGGGAAAATCAGATTTAAAGACAGATTTTTAGATTTAACAGTGCTAACAGCTTTCATATGAAAATACATTAGGAATTCTTCCAAAAGGCTCACATTTATAGGTTATTATTTCAAACTCTGTATGCTCACCCACTGTACATGGAAACAAGCAAATGTAATGTTTTTTTGTTTCTTTCTTTTTTTTTTTTTGGGTTTTTTTCGAGACAGGGTTTCTCTGTGTAGCTTTGCACCTTTCCTGGAACTCGCTTTGGAGACCAGGCTGGCCTCGAACTCGCAGAGATCCGCCTGCCTCTGCCTCCCGAGTGCTGGGATTAAAGGCATGCGCCACCACCGCCCGGCGTTTTTTTTGTTTCTACTCAGGCTTTCCCATCATTTGTGATATTTGGTTAATCTAATAATTAGAAATAGTTATGTTTTCCAGAAATGCCTAACCCCGCCCATGTGAGCTGGGGGAAAGACAATGACTTGATTCTGCTTGCCTTCTGATTAGATACTCCTGCCAGCGTTTGTGTTCATTGGGCTGGAGGAAGATGACTATTGTGGCTGTTGTAGCTGTGAAAACTACGGCAAGGGATGTACGGTAAGTCCACTTGCGTGGCCTCCTGGTGAAAGTGCTTCGTTCCGGATGCAGGACTGTGGCTTACTTCTTGCTTTTTCTCTCCCTAGGTGTTTTCCTCTGTACTGGCTGCTCTCATTGGCATTGTGGGGTCTGGCTACTGCGTCATTGTGGCAGCGCTGGGTTTGGCGGAAGGACCAAAGTGTAGTGATTCCCACGGCGTGTGGAACTACACCTTTGCCGACACTGAGGGAGGGTACGTGATTTTTCTCTACCTAGCAACACATTCTTAAGCACCACACATAAAACTAAGTCATCTGTCTAGCCATCCACCCAATATTTCCCTACAACAACGTATGCAGTGTGTAAGGATGGATGGGCAACCATTAACCCAGGAAAATCCTAACAACTACTGAATACATGCACTGACTCTGATCTTCCAACAGCCCTATATAGATATAGATACTCCCTCCCATAGTTACTCCCCTTCTACAAATGAGAGAAAGAGGCAGAGAAAGA
The DNA here is from genome assembly GCA_902168325.1 of Peromyscus nudipes. NCBI lineage: Eukaryota > Metazoa > Chordata > Mammalia > Rodentia > Cricetidae > Peromyscus > Peromyscus nudipes. The sequence goes on from CABHPH010105729.1 coordinate 22,196, forward strand.
TGAAGTGACTTCTCTAAGGTCTCATTGCTAGAAAGAACCACTGAATCTTTGAATCCAGGCTGTCGGCCTCATAGAGTTTATGCTCAGATACTGTGGACATTAAGTCACAACGATGGGGAGATCAACTGCAACACATTTTACTAGTTCATAAGAAATTATAATATCCTTATGTAGTCAAAGCCCGGGACAAACAATGCTCTCACCCTACACCTGCACTTGCTGGCTCACGTGTAACATGTAAACACTCTTGATTTAAGTTACCAGGAGACATAGGAAAGGTCTTATCCACAATTCTAACTTCAGTGTAGTTAAGTGAGGCCCCATTGTCTTGTGTTGGAATTTTTTTTTTATCGGTTATGACAAAGAAACAATAGAAAATCTGGTGGAAACTGGTATATGTGGAAATGAACGAGTACAGTTTGTCCTTTCCTGACTTGGTTTCTTTAAAAGAAGAGATTTTATTTTCATTTTTAATTTTTATTTTTGTGTGCGTGCATGCGTGCGTGCGTGCGTGCGTGTGTGTGTGTGTGTGTGTGTGTGTGTGTGTATGTGTGAGTGCAGGTACCCACATAGTCTAGAAGGAGGTTTCAGGTACTCTGGAGCTGGAGTTACAGGTGGTTGTGAGTTGCCAGATGTGAGTGGCAGGAACTGAATTAGGGCCCTATGCAAGAGCAGCACATGCTCTTAACCCCCGACTATCTCCCAAGGCCTAATTCAGCTTCTTAAGTTTGAATTTTGAAAGGTTAAATTTTTGAAAGACAAATATGAAAAAATTAATAGTGACTATGGATTGTACTTTATATCATTAATAAGACTGTTCCTAATGAATTGTATAACAAGGATGTGGAGAGAGAGAGGGGGGAGAGAGAGTGTGTGTCTAATTTTTCCTTCATGAGATAAAAAACATGAATTAGACTTGGGTCCAGTCTCAGTTCCACACTCACTCTCTAAGAGCAGGAAGAAGTGAACTGAATTTTCTGTAGAATGGAAATTCTGTAGAATTTTCTGTAGAATGGCAGTGGTCATGAGCACTAATGAGATGCTGTACTTGTGAACTGTTCATGTGAAGGGTGGCACACTGTGAGCGGTGCCAGCATTAACTTAGAATGAACATGGCAGAATGATGGCCTCTAAAGGAAAACTAGTACTTACTGGAGTTGGGGTTTTAGTGTCACCAGTATGATTCATCTTTGTTCAGAACATCGTGTCCTTGTAGAAAGTGATTCATGTTTGCACAAACATGTACAACTGTTGCATGAAACTACCTCCCAGGGCAGTCATGATGCATGCAGCTGGGATGCATGGAGGGTTATGTCTATCAACACATTTTAGGAGTCATTTATATCACCTCTCCCATTACTCATTTATGCTTCTCAAAAAATCTTCCTCTTCTTCTAGATCATTCCTTATTTGAACCTGCCCAGGGATCTCAATATGTAGAGAGACTAACACTTTCAAACCACCGATTAATTTTTCAGTAATTAAATAGAGCCAAAGAAAATTTGACTCTGTGACCTGAAAAACAGACTTTGTTCTATTGACAAGCAGAAGCACAGAGCCAGAATGACAGATTTTTGTTTTGTTTTTTAGGGGTGGAGTGGTGGCAGTGTGTTTTGTTTTAAATCAACAAGTTGAATATCTTATTGGCTCAATGTACTGTTCCAAATTTAGATGTCTGGTTTCAAGCTGGGGTAGGAAGAAGTGATAAAGAATTGTACCAGGCTTCTTTGTGGGCTTAAGTCACTCCTTAATGTCCCCACATGGTTGAATTCTATTTCTCTGAGAATTCAAATATTCTGTGAAGTAGTAAGGGCTGACATTCTAGAAGAAATCCAACACCACACATATACCACACACACACACACACACAAACACACACACACACACACACCCCTCGTGATTTTTAACAGAGGGAGTTCAGGTTGTTACTTATCATGCTGTGGTTTTTAACACGCACCATGTTCCAGACATTGGGCTGATGGCTGGGTTTAAGAACAGGCCCTGCTCCTGCCTCACTGGAGCTCAGCCTTGCTGAGTAGGTACAGAACAGGTCTTCTCTCTGGAAGGTGGTTTTCCTTTGTAGCCTTTTCCCCGATCAGTGCACTTGGCATGGACATTCTCAACCCTTGCTCTTCTGTGAGAGTCCATATTCTTGAAGGACAGAATATGCACCGTTATGTTGCAGCTCCAGTTCAGACTTGAACTCACACAGCAGTTCAGTATCTCAGTAAAACAGCTGGAGGAAAGGAGTTCCACGTTGCTACAGAGGCACCATGAGAGTAAAGGGCCTGGATTTAAACCCTTGGACTTTCTATTGTCAATTAGCTTTTTGATTAAAAACTTCAAAAAAACCTGTCAACAGTCTCATTTGAAAATAAAAGCCCCTTGCATTCTAATTTGGCAGAATTTGGATAATTTTCAAAAAGGAAGGTATTTGGTATCTTAATGAAATGACCAAAATTAATACCTTAAAGTTTAAAAATCTAATGTAAAATACATTTTCCAAATAAATATTGAATATCTTTCCTGTAGATGGTAATTAAGCAATGATAAGGTGGGGTAACAGAATAAAAATATGCTTTATAAGTTTGCTACCTTTCAACATGAATTGTTTTTAGTTGTCCATATCTGCTTCAGTTTCCATCCATATGATATATGACTTGGTTTTAAACATGATGCAAGCATAGCTTTGCCTTTTTTCTTTCAAGAAATCTTACATCTTTTAAAGAATATAAAAATCTCTAATGTGAGATTTTTTTTTTAGCCACAGAATCGTAGATTCATGTCAAAATTTGTGCTTTAATTGTATGTTTGTCGTCGCAATAACATTTGGGCTGCAGCTTGCCATTTGTTGGAATGGCAGTTGTACAAGAATTTAACACACAATATTGTGTTAATTCATTACTGCATTTCTGCATAAAAACTTCCCAACAAAAAAGTAGGTCCTGAGATCTCCTCCATGCTCTAGTCACGTGCCTGAAGTTTCTCTTCTGACCACAGGTACCTTATACATCCTGATACATGGTCCAAGTGTCACGAGCCTGAGAATATTGTGGAGTGGAATGTGACCCTCTTTTCTATTCTCTTGGCGCTCGGTGGAATTGAGTTCATCTTGTGTCTCATCCAAGTCATCAATGGAGTGCTGGGAGGCATATGTGGCTATTGCTGCTCCCGCCAACAGGTGAGAACTTGTGTGACAATGTTGAGGCCTAGCCCTGTAGTGTTCAGTTGCCACAAGGCACTGTTCTTCTCATCAAAGAGAAAAGGTAGAACCGGACACACTCAATCTACCAGCACTTACTCTTACTTTGTAGGTAGGAATTTATCAGTTCAATTTGGCTTCAGTGCTGAGTCACACAGACTCAGTTATCCTGGTTTGTAGATGGCTCTGTGGGCACAGGAATGCTTTGCCCATAGACACAGTCATTGGTCAAATCTTAGAATGTCTTATAATAAAAAACCCAGAGCCAGATGTCAGGGTGAAAGCTGAAAGATCAGAGAAGCAGAACAGCCAGCTACTAGTTCTTACCTCCATGAAATCCTCAGTCTAAAGACTGTGAGTTTCTGCTCCCTCACACCTTATATCCTTTCTCTGCCCCAAACATCACTTCCTAGGATTAAAGGCCTGTGTGCTTCCCAGTACTGGGATTAAAGGTGTTTGCCACAACTGCCTGGCTCTGTTTCCAGTGTGACCTTGAACTCACAGAGATCCAGACAGATCTCTGCCTCCCAAGTGATAAGATTAAAGGTGTGTGCTATCACGGTCTGACCTCTGTGTCTAGTCTAGCGGCTGGCTTTGTCCTCTGATCCTCAGGCAAGTTTATTAGGGTTCACAATGTATCACCACACACAGTACTTCTTTCACGTCAATCCCTGTAAGTTTCGCTCACCCCACTCTAGTTACAGCTACACACGAGTGTCCACGATGCTTGCCTTCATGTTCCTAAGTACACACGAAGAATAGTAACCAATATGGATTCCATCAGATGTAACACTAAACTCACCTTCCATGAGAGTCTGACTCGGGCACTAAACAGGATGTTTAAGATCACCC
>CABHPH010105734.1:0-12947 GCA_902168325.1 Peromyscus nudipes
CTAGAACTCGCTTTGTAGACCAAACTGGCCTTGAACTCACAGAGATCCACCTGCCTCTACCTCTTGAGTGCTGGGATTAAAGGCATGCACCACCACGCCCAGCTTCAACTGTTTTCTGATGTCCCATCAACAGAGTAGAGATGGATGCTGGCAGCTGAATCTGTATTTGGTTACATGTTGGTAAAGGCTGAGGCCAAGAGGTGCCGAGAGGAGCTTCAGGAGGCAAAGAAGGCAGGCCGTTCCTGCCTGGCCACACATGCATGAGAGAGCCCTTTCTGATGGCTCGGCCAGTGAAGTGCTCACCACACGCATGGGGACCTTGAATTAAATCCCCAGAATCCATTTGAAAGGTTAGGCACAGCAGGGTAAGTCCCTGCTCTTGGGAGGCAGACAGGTGAATTCCTAGGGTTCACTGGCCAACCAGCCTAACCTACTTTCCTCCAGGCCAATGAGACCCGGTCTCAAAAAACAAGAAACAAGGTTGGCAGCTCATGAGGAATGACATCCGAGGTTGACATTCAACCTCCACACATGTACCTATACCCACCCACATGTGTATACGTTCCACCTTCCCAGCTTCTAGGAAGATAGAATTTCACCCCAAACTGGACATTGTATTATTCACATTTGATTGGTAAAATGAGAAGCTTGGTGTAATGTCCATGTGCTGACAATCACAGGGTCCCCCTGCTGGGAACTGGTGTCCATAGGCACCTTGGAGAACCACTGGGTACCCTAACACAGCACCCAGAGCCTGTTGCCTCTTCCTACTGTTATCTTAAGTTTTGATTTCACTTAAAAACCCACCAAATTAGTTTTTGTATTCAACAGTTAATTATATGTAGGAACTTATCTTGCCATTTTTTTTTTTTTTTTTGTGCTCACTCATTATCCAGCTAGAACGGCTCTGTTGAGTAGTTCTCTTGGCAAGTGTTTCTGGGCTGTTCTCCTTAAGCTTATGAATGTACCCTCTTTATTTTCATCTAATTCTTGAATGACTGTTTAGCTGGTGCAGAGTTCCCTGTTGACAGCAATTTTCTATCAGAATTTTAAAGACATTACTTGCTGGCTGCTATTGAGAGGGCTGCTGCCAGCCCCACTGCCATTTCAGTGAAGGAATCCGTGTCTTCCATCCCCATCCTTGCTCTGAAACCCCACTCCTGGGTCTCTAAGTCCACACCAGGTTTCACAATGCCTGCGAAGTCCCTGTCCTCCATTCAGCCTCTTCTCAGCCTTTTTGGTCATCCCATTACTTGTCTACACCCTGACATTGGCTCACATTGGTGGGAATCCCTCACTGTGCCCACCCCAGCTCAGAACTGCCCTTCCTGAGAGTTACCCATCTCTGTTCTTATGGACCTTCTGCCAGCTCACTAAATCTTTCCACTAGGGTGCAATTTGCTTCAATTGTTTGAGTTGAGTTTCTCAAATGACTTCATTTTGCATGTCTAATTCTCTCTCTCTCTCTCTCTCTCTCTCTCTCTCTCTCTCTCTCTCTCTCTTGCCTTCATGCAGCATATGTGCATTCAGGTACACACATGAGGTTGGAGGACAAGCTCAGTGTCATTCCTCAGGTGCCTTCTTCTTTTTGTTTGAACCAGGGGTTCTCATAGGCCTGAAACATGGCCACATAGGCTAGGCTAGCTGTCCACAGTCTCCTCCCATGTTGCTGTGACTGGGGACACAAGTGCCCACCATTGCATTTAGCTTTTTATGTGGATTCTGGGGATCTGAACTCAGGTCCTCAAGCTTGTGAAGCAAGTGTTTTACTGACTGAGCCCAAAATTCAGAATATATAATAAAATAAGGAAAAGCTTCTATAATTCAGTAAGAAAAATATGACAGTACACTTAGGTTAATGAGTAAAAGAATAGGAACCAAAACTTACAGTAGAAAAAGGGAGCATGCAAATACAATGATATATAATATATTTATTATATTTTATTTATACGTATTTATTATATATAATATATACACATACACAATTATATATATATATACATATATGTATATGCACCCTCTTTCAACTACTAGAGAAATAAAACTTCATCCAAAATTGGAAGCCGGATGGTGGTGGCGGTGGCGGCGGCAGCGCACGCCTTTAATCCCAGCACTCGGGAGGCAGAGGCAGGCAGATTTCTATGAGTTCGAGGCCAGCCTGGGCTACAGAGTGAGTTCCAGGGAAGGCTCCAAAGCTACACAGAGAAACCCTGTCTCAAACAAACAAACAAACAAAAAACAAAAACCCACCCAAAATTGGATGTTATTTTCTACACATTTGATTGACAAAATGAGAATCCTGGTGTAATGTCCATGTGCTGGGTCTCCCTGCTGGGAACTGAGGTCTCTAGGCACGTTGGGCAGCCACTGGGTACTCCAGCACAGGAACTGTATAGATCTGAGTTCTGTGTGCAATGGTCACATGCTATGCTTTTAGACTCTTTCCTAGAACGGCTGTTAGAGACGTGTCTCTGCTGTACCAATCTGTCCACAGCAGGGTCACTTGACCAGTCAAAGTACTGCAAAGGACAGGAGAACACACGGATTAGTGAACTCCATGCGTCATGGAGCATCTCACGCCTTGTACTGAGTGAGCAATGGCTGCCAGCAGCATGAGAAGGAACCTTAGAGAAAGTGGGCAGGGACCTCAGTATGACACACCCTTATGAAGGCCAAAACTAAACAAGGATAAATGACAACAGGAGTGGAAAGATAAAAGGCTAAAGCAAAAGATCATAGAGGAGCATCCCATAGTTCAAGGCTGGGAAGAAGGGAGGCAGGACATGGGCAGGGGAGTGCAGAATGGGGCTATGGCAGGATATGAGCTCATACTGTCCCAGTGTTGTGCCCTGGGTGTGAGACCCGCGAAGAGACCGCCAGAGACACGAACAACTCACTGAAATGCAAAAGCAAGGTTTATTGAAGCAGTTCAAGCTGCACGGTAGGGACTTCGTCAAGCCATCCAACACAGTAGAGGCTGGAGGAAGTGCCCGCCCCTCTGCAAGCTCAGGTTTTAAAGGCAAAAACCATAAGGTTACATCATTTAGGGGCGCTAGTACAGGTACAATTCTGATTGGTTCAAGTTTCAGGGGCTTTTCAGAATTTCTGTGTTATCTTACTTTGTAGTTTTAACCGGTTGTTTGTCAAACTTTATAGACTACCTCCAGCATCGGGGCATTCTGTGGTTAATCAATTGCTACCAGATAGTCCTTTAAACATCCTGATTTTGTACTTTTGACCATCTCCAGCATTGGGGCATTCTATGGTTTATCAGTTGGCTCTTCAAATATCCTGACTTTGTCCTGGGATCTATGTCAGCAGCTCTGAGAATTTTTAAACTCAGGCCTGTTTCAAGCTGGGGTGAGGGGCTTGCTTGAAATCAGGGTGCTTCGGTTCTTCACCAGATAAGTAAGGCCACACTGGTGAGAGCTCAGAACAAGCTAAATCTGCAATAACTACTATAATGGGGTAAAAGAGCCTGGGGCAGGGGCTGAGCCTGGGGCCGGAATTGAGCTCATCCAGGCCTCTAGGTCTCTAGGATTCATAAAGGGAGAAAGAGGAATCAGGGAGGGTGGAGCTGGGCTCAGTGAGATCAGAGAAGAGGAAGTGTTCAAGAAAGTGGGGATGGGCTGGTCCAAAATCAGGGTTTGCTCACTGGCCCTACAGAAGTGGTCAGCCTGCAGGTGTGGTTCAACAGACAAGAAATATCTTTGGCAGTCTTGAGAGTTCCAGGAAGGTACTGGGGAGACCATCTTACTAATGAGGCTTGAGCTGTTAGAAAAGTCTTTATTGACTGAAAGGGTCCTGGCTAGGGCTCTATCAAGAGCAGAATCTTTGTTCACACATTGGAGTCCTGACCCCAGTTTGTCATAGGGTCACCATTTGGAAACAATGCCACTAAAGAGTTCATCAAAGTAAAATGGGGATCTGTAAGTGGGCCCTGATCCAGAGTGACCAGTGTCCTCATAGAAGAGCTCAGGACACCACCACAGGGGTATGACCATGTGAGGACACAGGGAGATGTCATCTACAAGCTGGGGAGAGAGACCTCCAAAGGAACCAGTTCCACCACACCTGCATCTTTTCTCCCAGTCACCACCAAAGTCAGAAATAACCTGGTTTGTGAACCAGACTGCAGGCCTCACTGTGGCAGCGAGAGCTGACTGAGGAGGGAGTCACTCAGTCCAGGCCAGAGAGGGGCAGGAAATGGATGTGGGAGGGCTTGTGATAGTGTCAGAGGGAGGCAGATAAGGGAGGGAGAATCCATTTCTTCCGGGGGGGGGGGGGGGCACTAGGCAGAAGTTAAACGCTGTCAAGACACTTAAAATCGTGATTAATGCTCATGATAAGTTCTTTAATTTCTTACTGTAAGCACTCCTTCTGATGTCCATCTTCCTGTTGGTCAGTAAAAACCATGGAGGTTGAGGATGACTTGGATCGCTAGTATCTGTTGGACTCTGCTGCCCTTGCTGTCTTGAGCCAAAGGACTGTCAGTCAAACCGCCATCCAAACTACCCTTAGACCATCACAACTGTTTTTGAAGACCCCCTTAGATGTCCCGAGACAACTACAACTGCTTGCTCTGGCTCCTGAAGGAAAAAGCCCACTGAGTTTGAATAGTTAACCTGCAACCATTTTCACCTAGGCCAGAGGGTGCACACTGCCCCCTGGTGACCCAGAAGAGAATCGCTGTGACTGGTGATCCAGAGACTCTAATGAGGGGGAGGGCTGCAACTGCCTTCAGAGAGACGGTCACGGCAGCTGGTACTGGTCAGAGGCCACCAACAAAGGTGGTCTCTGGATGCCATCCAAAGCTGAAGTCCATTGGTGGAGGCTCAGGAAAGGGGTCTGCCCATAATACCAGACATAGCTTCCCATGGTATACAGATGACTCGAATTCTTGTTTCTGAATATTGCTTAAGATGATCAGAAAGTAGGTTTCCACCTGTTTTGGAGTAATATGTGTCAGCAGGAACCTTGGTAAAGCCACATTTGGTAAAAGCATCCTGGACCAATGGGAGACTTTTCAATTACTTGGGAGACTATTTAGTGTTTTATTTCTGGTCTCCCTGGCTATCTAAGAACTTGAACTTTGAATTTTTCTATTTCTTTTGAATTCTGCTCACTTCTGCCCACTCAGCTTGCTATACTGGTTTTCAAAGAAGCTGTAAAACAGATGGTAGCTGTCTTTGAAAAAAAGAACACACAAGCTCTATGGTCCAGAAACAAATACACCTGGGGGAACTGTTGCTTTGTGGAGGGTGGAGGGCATCGTACGTGAAGGGAACAAAGAACCATGTCACTTCCTATCACAGTCAGCTTGCCCACTCTTGGGAAGTGCTTTCATGGTTCGTATTCAGAACTCAGTGTTTGTTAAACCAGCTTTGATGAAAATCTGCTGTGCTGAAAATGAACACACGGAGTACGGACCCCTGAGCCCCGGTGTGCTTCAGTGGGTAGAGTGCTCTCCTAGCATGCACAAAGCCCTGGTTTCTGCTGGGCAGTGGTGGCGCACGCCTTTGATTTTAGCACTCGGGAGGCAGAGGTAGGTGGATCTCTGAGTTCGAGGCCAGCCTGGTCTACAGAGCAAGTTCCAGGACACTCAGGGCTACACAGAGAAACTCTGTCTCAAAAAACCAACAAAACAACAACAACAAAACAAAAAACAAAGCCCTGGGTTCCAGCTCCAGCACTGCATAAACTTGATATTGTGGCACATGCCTGTAACCCAGAACTCTGGAGGTAGAAGATCCAAAGTTCAAAATACCAGTCTGGAATACATGAGACCCTGTCTTGAGAAAACAAAACAAAAAACAAAGAGGCTTGCCGGTGCCTCTCCTCTCACCTCACCACTATTCCCTAGGGGCTGAACCCTGCTGTGGATCCAGCTTTCCTCCTCCTGTGGGCCTAGAAACACTTTCTACCTGTGACCCGACAGTAGTCACACCGTGGGCTAGGACTCGGGTCAGCAGGTTTCGCTCTTTCCTTAGCCTCTATATGATCTCCCCATCTCACTCAGAGCCCTGTAGCAGCTTGCTTGCAGATGTCCCTCCTCCTACCTCGTCTGGGTTAGGTTCCCCTATGAAAGCACAAACATTAACAGCCAAGACAATATCCTTCCACCAGAACATAGTCACCACTTCAGTAGCCCAGGAGAAATGTACTATAGCTGAAGCATAAGAAGAGGACTTCAAAACGGCAATTAAGACTATGTTCAAGGGCCTTAAAGAAGATATGGATAAATCCCTTAGTTAAGTCTGTGAAAACACAATCAATGGAATGAAATCATGATAACAATTCACAACATAAAAGAATTTAACAAAGAAATAGACTAAAAAAACACTAAAGAAAACCCAAACTGAAATAAAACTGGAAATAAAAAATTTAGGAAGTCAAGCAAAAACCTTAGAGGTAAGCCTCACCTACCAAAGACTTGGAAGAGAGACTCTCAGGCACTGAAGATAAGGTAGAAGAGGCAGATACCTCAGTCAAAGAAAATGTTAAATCTAAAAAAAAAAAAAAAAAATCCAGCCACCAAACATTCAGGAAATCTGGGACACTATGAAAAAAATCTATAAATAATAGGAATAGAGGAAAATGATGAAACCCAGGTCAAAGGCACAGAAAATATTTCCAACAAAACCATAGAAGAAAATTTCCCCAACCTAAAGAAGGAGGTGCCTGTCAAGGCACAAGAAGCATACAGATTACCAAATAGATAAGAACAGAAAAGAAATCCTCCATGGCACATAATAAAACAATCAAAACACTAAACACATAGAACAAAGGGAAAAAACCAAGTAACATACAAATACAGACCTATTAGAAGAACACTGGACTGCTAATAGAGACTCTAAAAGCCGGAAGAACCTGACAGATGTTCTGTAGACTCTAAGGGACCACAGATGCTGGCCTGGACTATTATACTCATCAAAACTTTCAATCACAGTAGATGAGAAAGACATTCTATGAAAAAAACAAATTTAAGCAATTTCTGTCTATCAATCCAGCTTTATGGAAGGCACTAGAAGGAAAACCAGTCAGAAGAGGCTGAACACGACCAACAAAACACAAGAAATAAATAATCCCAGAACAGCAAGTCAAAAGAAGGGGAAAACCTGCGCTATAACAACAATATAACAGGAATCAATAAACACTGCTCATTGATAACTTTCAGTATTAAAGGTCTCAGTTCCCCAATAAAAAGATATAGACTAATGGAGTAGAAAATAGGATCCATCTTTCTGCTGCATCCAAGAAACACACCTTACCATAAAGAATAAACATTACCTCAGAGTAAAGGATGGAAAAAGATATTCCAAGCAAATGGACCCAAGAAGCAAGCAGGGGCAGCCTTTTAAAATATCTGGGGGGCTGGAGAGATGGCTCAGAGGTTAAGAGCACTGACTGCTCTTCCAGAGGTCCTGAGTTCAATTCCCAGCAACCACATGGTGGCTCACAACCATCTGTAATGAGATCTGGTGCCCTCTTTTGGCCTGCAGTCACACATGCTGTATACATAATAAATAAATAAATCTTTTAAAAAAAATCTGACAAAATAGACTTTAAACCAAAATTAATCAGTAGAAATAGGGGAAGTCACTACATACTCATCAAAGGAAAAATCCTCCAAGAGGACACTGCAATCCTAAACATTTATGCATCAAATACAAAGGCACCTGAGTTCATAAAAGAAACACTGCTACTGCTTAAAATCACATATGGACCTCACACAGTGAGAGTGGTTGACTTTAATACTCTCAACAACAGATAGGTCATCCAGACAGAAACAACACAGAAATGCTACAGTTAAATGACATCATAAATCAAATGGACCTAGTAAATTTTACAGAACATTTCACCCAAATACAAAAGAATATACCTTTTTTCTCATGGATGTTCTCCAAAATTGACCACATACTTGGGCAACAAACCAAATCCTAACAGATAAAAGAAAATTGAAGTAACACTCTGCATCTTAGCTGACTGTCATGGATTAAAGCTGGATATCACCAACAGAAAGTATACAAACTCATGGAAACTGAACTGAATGAAAAATGGGTCAAGACAGAAATTAGGAAAGAAATTAAAAGCGTTTTAGAATTAAATAAGAATGAAAACACAGCTGGGTGGTGGTGGCACATGCCTTTAATCCCAGCACTTTTGAGGCAGAGACAGGCAGATGTCTGAGTTCAAGGACAGTCTGGTCTACCTAGTGAGTTCCAGGACAGCCAGGGCTACTCAGAGAAAACCTATCTCGAAAAAACATAAAATAAAAAATAAATTTAAAAAAGAGAAAACAACATAATCAAATCTATGGAACCCACTGAAGGCAGTTCTAAGAGGCAAGTCCATAGCATTAAATGCAATATAAATAAATAAATACATACATACATACATAAATACATAAGAGAGATTTCATATTAGTGGCATCATCTTCAGGTGGTGTACTCCACCAAACTGGAAAACCTAAAAAGAAATGAATAAATTTTTTATATATACAACCTATGTCAAGATCAGATAAGCAATTTAAAAAGACCCATAACACCCAGAGATATAGAAGGAGTAATTAAAAGTTTCTCAATCCAAAGAAACTTTTCACTAGTGCCCAGTGGATTCTGGGCAGAATTCTACCAGATCTTCAAAGAAGAATTAACATTAATGCTCCTCAAATTGTTCTGCAAAATAGAAACTGAAGGAACATTGCCCAGTTATTCTTATGAGGCCATAATTATTCTGATACCTAAACCATACAAAGACCTAAAAAAGAAAGAAAATTACAGACCAATAGTCCTTAAAAATATGGATACAAAAACTCTCAATAAAACACTTGCAAGCTAAATCTAAGAACTATAAAATGATTATCCACCATAATCAAGTAGGCTTCATCCCAGAGATGGAGGGATGGTTTAACATACATAAATCAATAAATGTAACCCACCACAAAAACAGACTAAAGGATTAAAAAACACGTGACCATCTCATGAGATGCAGGAAACGTCTTTGACAAAATCCAGCATCCCTTCGTGATAAAAGTCTCAGAGCCGGGCGTTGGTGGCGCACGCCTTTAATCCCAGCACTCGGGAGGCAGAGGCAGGTGGATCTCTGTGAGTTCGAGGCCAGCCTGGGCTACCAAGTGAGCTCCAGGAAAGGCGCAAAGCTACACAGAGAAACCCTGTCTCGAAAAACCAAAAAAAAAAAAAAAAAAAAAAGTCTCAGAGAGACTAGGGATATAAAGTGTAACATGATTTGCTAAATGGTCTTATTAATAAAAAAAGTTGGGCACCAGATGTAACACGAATCTTAAAATGTCTTATTAATAAAAAAAAAACAAAAAGCAAACAAAAAAACGGAGCCAGATATTGGGGTGAAAGCTGAAAGAACAGAAAGGCAGAGAGCAAGCCACTAGTTCTAGTTCTTACCCCTATGAAATCCTCTGTTGAAAGAGAGTGAGTTCCCGTTTCCTCATGCCTTATATATTTTCTGTGTCCTGCCATATTACTTCCTGGGATTAAAGGTGTGTGTCCTTCCCAAGCAAAGACTTGAGATCTCAAGTCCTGGGATTAAAGGTGTGTGCCACCATTGCCTGGCTCTGTTTCCAGTGTGGCCTTGAACTCACAGAGACCCAGAGGGATCTCTGCCTCCCAAGTGATAGGATTAAGGGTGTGTGCCACCACTGTCTGGCCTCTATGTCTAATCTAGTGGCTGGCTCTGTCCTCTGATCCCCAGATAAGTTTACTAGGGTACACAATATATCACCACATTTAGGGTACGTGATATATCACCACAATCAAGAATATATCTTGTGGGGTTGGGGATTTAGCTCAGTGGTAGAGCACTTGCCTAGCAAGCGCAAAGCCCTGGGTTCGGTCCTCAGCTCCAGAAAAAAAAAAAAAAGAATATATCTCAACATAATAAAGGCAATTTACAGCAAGCTCATAGCCAAAATTAACCTAAATGAGGAGAAACTCAAAGCATTTCCACTAAAATTGGCAACAAGACAAGACAATGATGTCCATTCTCATACCTATTACATAGGTACTTGAAGTCTTAGCTAGAGCAATAAGACAACTGAAGAAGATCAAGGGAATACAAATCTGAAAGGAAGAACTCAAAGTGTCTTTATTTGCAGATGATATATTGTATATAAAAGACCCTAAAAACTCTGCCAGGAAACTTCTACAGCTGATAAACACATTCATCAAAATAGCAGGATACAAAAATCAATGCACAAAAGTCAGTAGCCTTCCTATACACAAATGACAAACAGATTGAGAAAGAATCATGGAAACGGTACCTTTCACATCAGCAAAACAAACAAACAAATCTTGGGATAACCCTAACCAAGCAAATGAAAGACTCGTATAATAAAAAATTTAAGACATTGAAGAAAGTAATTAAAGAAGACACCAGAAGATGGAAATATCTTCCATGCTCATGGATCAGTAGTGAATCAATGGATCACTACTCATGGATCAATATAGTGAAAACAGGCATCTTACCAAAAACAATCTACAGATTCAACGCAATTCCATCAAAATTCTAACAGAAAATGGAAAAGACAGTTTTCAGTTTCATATGAAAACACAAAAATCTCAGAATAGCTAAAAAACAACAACAACAACAACAACAACAACAACAAAAACCCCCAATCCTGAATAATAAAAGAGCTGCTGGAGATATCATCATCTCTGATCTCAAATTATACTACAAAGCTAAAGTAATAAAGAACAGCATGGGCTGGGGGGTGGTGGCGCACGCCTTTAATCCCAGTACTCGGGAGGCAGACACAGGTGGATCTCTGTGAATTCGAGGCCAGCCTGGGCTACCAAGTGAGTCCCAGGAAAGGCGCAAAGCTACACAGAGAAACCCTGTCTCGGAAAAAAAAAAAAAAAAAAGAACAGCATGGTATTGGCATAAAAACAGACACACTGAACAATTGAATCAAATTGAAGACCTACACATAAGTGCACACACCTATGGGCACCTGGTTTTTGACAAAGAAGCCAAAAGTACACAGGGAAAAAAGATAGCATCATCAACAAACAGTGCTTGTCAAACTGCATGTAGAAGAATGCAAATAGATCCATATGAATCACCCTGTACAAAACTCAACTCCAATGAATCAAGGACCTCAACACAAGGCCAGCTACACTGAACCCGATAGAAGAGAAAGTGGGGAACTCATTGGCACAGGAGACGTCTTTCTGAACAGGACACTCACAGCACAGGCACTAAGATCAACAATAAATGGGATGTCATGAAACTGAAAAACTTCTGCATGGCAAAGGACACCATCATTCGGCCAAAGCAGCCAGCTACAGAATGGGGAAAGGTCTTTACCAGATACATCCAATGATATCAAAGATACATAAAGAACCAAAAACAAACCAACAAGCAAACAAAACAAAACAAAAAAAATTAAATACACTGGATATCAAGAAAACAACCCAATAAAAAACGCGTTACAGATACAGAGAGTTCTCAAAAGATGAAACACAAATGGCCGAGAAACACTTATAGAAATGTCCAACATCCTTAGTCATCAGGAAAATGCAAATCAAAACTGCTTTGAAATTCCATCTTACATCTGTCAGAATGGCTAAGATCAATACAACAAATGACAGCTCATGCTAGTCAGGATGTGGCGAAAGTAGAACAGTCATCCATTGCTTGTGGGAATGCAAACTTATACAGCCACTGTGGGAGTCAGTGTGGTGGTTCCCCGGGAAGCTGGGGATAGATCTACCTCCAGATCCAGCTATACCACTGTTGGGCATATACCCAAAGGACTCCACATCCTACTACAGAGACACTTGCTCATTCATATTCATTGCTGTTCTACTCATAATAGCCAGAGATTAGAAACAGCCTAGATGCCTATCAACAAATGAATGGATAATAAAATGTGGAACATTTACACAATGGAATATTATTCAGCTGTTAAAATTTTAAAATTTGCAGATAAGTGATTGGAACTACGGAAAAATCATTCAGAGGTAGCCCAGACCCAAAAGACAAATATTGTATATATTCTCTTATATATTGGATGTTAGCTTTTGATAGGCATGCTAGAGTCCATATACTGTAGAGGTTAGCTCTAGAGTAAAAGACTAAGAGGGAGGGAGGATCTTCCAGCGAAGGGGAAGTAGAATATATAGTTACAGAGAGACCTGGAGGAGGAGGAGCAGGAGGATTAAATGGAGAGCGGGAGGGAAGAAGAGGGTAAGGGGGGGGGAGTACAGGGAAGAAGAACTAACACTAAGGATGTAAGGATCCATTTGAGGGATCCTACGGAAACCATGTGACCATGTGGAGGCCTAGGGGGAAACCAAATGCCTTTGTTCTCCTAAAGGAGCACAGCAATAAAATGACTGGTAAGGACATTCTGCTCTACCCACAGATCAGTGTCTTGCTCAGCCATCATCAGAGACACTTCCTCTTGCAGTAGACGGGAACTAACACAGAGACCCATAACTGGGCAAAATGCAGAGAGCGAGAGACTTTGGAGTACTAGAGCTAAACGGGATGTCTTCATCAACCCAGGCCCTCTTCAGGGTTCAGGTTTCTATGTGGAAGAGGAGACAGAGAGATTTTAGGAGCCAGAGGGGATGGATGACAGCAAGAAGCGAGTGTCTACCAGACACAACAGGGCAGACACATGTATGAACTCACAGATTACGTTCCAATGTTGAGAGGGGGAAGTGGACACGATTGCCCACCTCTCACCACAAAGCTAATTGACACTCGCTTGCAACAGAAAAAATTATTTCCCTCTAATGGAGTCTCACTCCCCACATGGGCAGGCCCCATGTCCAGCAGTAAATGAGCAACACAAAACGAACTCAGTGGTATTTTTGTAGACTTTTTGACTTACATTGCTTTGTTTGGGCGTTTTTTGTCTTACTGGTCTGTGGCTTGTATATTATGGTTTCTGGTTTTGTGGG
>CABHPH010105746.1:8356-22313 GCA_902168325.1 Peromyscus nudipes
ACACACACACACACACACACACACACACACACACACACACACACACAAAGATTTTTGAGGAGACGTTATCACCATCCATGGGATGATCTAAAATGTATATCACAAACAACCTGGAGAAAACCATGTTATAAAAGTGTATGCAATCTCTGTGATGCTCTACAAGCTCTCACAACAATTTCAGGATAGAATCTAGCAGAAGACTTGTTAATGTTCTGAAAAACAAATCCAACAACATTCATGGAGAGGTTCAAAACTTAAAATTTGCTATACTTGATGTTTAGAGTATCACTTTATCTTTAAATCAAAATATGTATACATGAAAACACCTAGATTTTCCCCCTTTCTAGGATGTCATTTTAAGACAGAAGTCAAAAGTTACCATATCACCTGTTACCTTCCAGAAGATAAATGGATTCAGCAACTGAAGATTCTCACTGTCTTTTCTTCTGTATTTTACAGAAATTTTCATGTCTAGAAATTGGTAATATAAAGTGTATTGTGTCCTGTTATTTCTAAAATGAAGGAGTGTTTTAAAAATATCACCTCATAGTTATAAGAATATTCAAAAATTTGAATTATTATGTTGTTTGTAACTATGCTCTTCATGTGGATTACTTTGTTACAATTCAAGGCCTGCTCACTTGGCTTAATTAAAGTGTTCCTATTCTTACAAATTGGGCAAATGGAATAGAACTATTTTGAACTATGTCATTTTGAGGGGAAGAATCTGATTAATATTTGATTCAGTGGTATTGAGAAATGAATTTAGTCATTAGCAGAAAAGGTCTGAGGACCAAGAAACTTGGAAAAGGTGAAAATAAGAAGACATAGCAAAATTCATTCTGACTTTTGGTTTTTCTCCTGAAATTCCTAAGGTAGAATGATAGTACCCACAACCTGGAATAGATTGATAATACAGAAAAGTATAATTGTTCAATTAACAGTATGCAAGTCATAGTTTTGTCCCACAATAGAAATTCATATAACAGTTGTGGTTGATATATTGTGCACCCCAATAAACTTATCTGGGGGTCAGAGAACAGCCACTATATTAAACATTGAGTTTAGGCTGTGGTAGCACACACCTTTAATCCTAGCATTCCGGAGGCAGAGATCCTTTTGGATCTCTGTGAGTTCAAGGCCACACTGGAAACAGACAGGCATGGTGACACACACCTTTAATCTCAGGAAGTGATGGCAGGAAGGAGAAAGGTATATAAGGCCTGAGGATCAGGAACTAGAGGCTTTTAAGCTCTTAGGTTGTTAGCAGCAGTTCAGCTGAGATCCATTCAGATGAGGACACAGAGGCTTCCAGTTTGAGGAAACAAGATCAGCTGAGGAGTTGGTGAAGTGAGTTTGGCTGTGACTTGTTCTGTCTCTCTGATCTTTGAGAATTTACCCCAATATCTGGCTCTGTTTTTTTTTTTATAATAAGACCTTTTAAGATTTGTGCTACAAACAGTTTTAAACTAGTATGCTACATTTTTAAAAAGCACCATAGGTGATTAACATGTGTGTAAAAATGATGGCCACATTCTTTGTGAAAATATTACCTCAAATTTTAAACCTAGGTACATTATATAGGAAAGAAATGCATTATTCTTAGGAAGAGACTGTTAAAATGCCAATCTTATTTCTTATTAATCTTTGGATAGGATGTAAAAAACTGAAAAGTCACTATAACTTAAAAAGCTTTTTTGCTTTGGTGATGACTATGGTTTACTAAGAATAGAATGTATGATTAAAGATAAAAGACAACCATTATGATCAATATCACATATGTTTACAAGTTATTTTCATGATAAGAAACACATTAAAGACTAAGCAATTATTTAGAGAACTGCATATACAATTTCTGTTATCCATGCCTTCACTAGAGGAGAGAATTAGTGTTTAACTGCTTACTTCAATATTTGGTGAGAATAGATTTCTACATTAATATAACTGGGAGAAATAACTGGGAGAAACATTAACATCTACAACCCTAACGTTTTAAAACATAGCTACCTAGACTAGGTACACTTTTTTTCCTGTAATTCACGCACCTGTGCATCTATGTGACTCCTCTTCTTTGTTTTCACTAAAGATCCATACTACCAGATGCCAAAATGACAAATTTCTTACACTTCAAATACCTTTCTATCTCTCTATACAGGATTCATTCACTCAAAGGGCACTGTTTCCAAGACATGTGCATTGAACTTTCTTTAAGCTTTGTGTGTTGTAATTAGAACTGCTTTGACCTATCATGACTTCAATACGAAGCAATGTCCCTTGCACATGTGAGACTCCCAAAACAGAGCTGAGAACAGCACAGGGATTAAGGACATATGAAATGTTATCCTTAATCATTTTTCATATATTTTATAGCTACTCTATTATTTCTCACAACTCAATGAATTTGAGGTGATGCCTGGTGGAAAATAGTCAACTAATTAAATTTAAGACTCTCAGAAAGGTCAAAGTAATATGGCATATTTCTATACTTCACAGAATAAATGGAGCATGCAAATGTCAATACTTTATTCTGGTTGATAAAAACTGGGAAGAATGAAAGGAAATTGAACAAAATTGTCTCATTTCTACAAGGTGTGGCAGATAAAATTTAGAAATGAACTCTTTGCTATAAAATAGAAAAGGTGTTTATGTTTATATAAAGGAGTCTTCAAAGTTACTTCTGGATTATGTTTCTTAAATGTAGGTTATCTTGCTGTGACCTGTACATATGGGCAAAATCATCCTCAGTTCTACATTTAATATTCTTCCTTACAATGTCTTTATCTTTATGAAGAGTCTTCATTCTCTCTCTGTTAAATGGCTTGTGATGCTTGCTGTTGTCAATTTGGTAGGATACAGAATCACCTAGCAGACACTCCTCTAGTCATATATGAGAGGGATTATCTCTATAACCTTGAGCTTATAAGCATACCCGAGTTGAATTTTCTTGATTAGTTTAATGGAGCTGAGTAGACCTATAAGATATGGGTGGCACTATTCCTTGGATCATATGCTGCACATAGAAGAATATGTGAGTTGAACACAAAGCATGCATTTGATCTTCTATTTTTTTCTGGATTGTATATGAGATATGACTAGCTGTTCTAAGTTCCTACTACATTGACTTTCTCACTGTCTTTTACTGTGAGACATAAAAAAATTTCCCTTTCTTAAGTTGCTTTTGCCAGATTGTTTCATCATAGAAACACAAAAGTAAAGTAGTGAACAAATATATTTTACATTACAATCTTGTGCGTGTGTGTAACAAACACATATAAAATTAGTATGTCTGTTGTTTCTCACATTTAAATATCTATACACCAAAATTAAGGGCATCACTGGAACGTTTTGGTATTTTCCCTACCATTGTCCAGCAAAGTAAATCATACCCACCTCCTCTCAACCTCAATCTTTATTCAAACGTTGGCTTAAGAACTAAGCCAAGGTTAAGGCCAAGTTGTCAGAAGTGTGTGAAGCCTTCTCAAGACTCTAGAAGAGATATTCTTATTAATTTTACTTATTCCAAGTGATGTACGCATCTCTGTTTTCATGCAGGCTTTATTCTATTGGCCAATACTGGCTGTCAGAAGGGACACAATTCCTTGACTTGTGACTAACCTCAATTCATAGTCTTCTCAATAGAATAGTAATAGTCTTAATTCTTTTCATATTTTTATTTACAAATATGACATGAATATGAACCTAAATATTTGACTCAAGTAGCCATTGGAATCTCCTTTGCTTTTCTTGCTTGATGCTCCTCAAATTTAATTCTGTCAGAAGATGTTGTAATATAATGACAATGTATCATTTTGAATAACTCCTCCTTCATTGTGTTTCTTCTTCACTGATGTTATAGTCCCATGTTTAATATGAATTATCTTCTATACTTGTAATGAATGTGTTAGATATTTGATTATTCAACCATGACTAAGAACTCCTTGCCATTGCTTTATTGTCTCATATTCAAAGTCTAAAGTGTTCACCATTACGCAGTATAACCTATCTTGTGTTCAAGAGGAAATACTTGGATATCTTCTCAAAATTAAATCACAGTTTAACCTTAATATTGAGATATTTGTACAACAGAACTTTAAAATGACATATTGT
This sequence comes from Peromyscus nudipes, assembly GCA_902168325.1. Lineage (NCBI taxonomy): Eukaryota > Metazoa > Chordata > Mammalia > Rodentia > Cricetidae > Peromyscus > Peromyscus nudipes. The sequence continues at coordinate 12,464 of CABHPH010105746.1, forward strand.
ATATCAATATACCTATATGTTTATACACATAAATGAATAAATATTAATAAACAATATATGTAAAAGAACACAAATGCAGTCATAATGAATTTCCTAAGCATGGAGGAAGCCTATAAGCCATACTCCATAGTAACAATGGAAATACCACATTGGTTTCTAAATACCAATTTCCAGCAAATAAAAATGGAGTGATTGAGCCAGTAATAATTTGTAGCAAAAAAAAATACAGTAAGAGCTGGATCAACTTCTATGGTTAGAAAATGAAAATGCTAAAAATTATAGCATTTCCTTTGAAGAAGACAAGAATCATCAATCTGAAGTATGTCTATGAGGCCACAGATACAGAAAGAATTTGAATACAAAATACATGATTGCAATGTTGGGCTGTAATTCACAAAATATGTAGATATTCATGTCTGTAGTGGGTAGCCACTCCAGCTTTGGTCTGGAAGTTCCAACACCCAATGAGGCTTCCGTAACAATCACGCCTACAAGGCGGGGCCAAGGGAGGGCCTGAAGACCTGAGATCGGGATGCGCGGCGCTCGCTTGTTTCCTGGACCTGGACGCGAGAGATAGACCGAGGAAAGTTCTCCAGAGAACACCGCCGGACTGCGCTGCGTCTCTTCCAGAGCCCATCATCTACCTATCCCTTCATTTGTGAGTTACGCCTTTAAATAAATCTCCTTTTAACTACGTGGAGTGGCCTTAGTAATTTCACCAATATCTGGCGCCCAACGTGGGGCAAATTCCAAAGGCTTGGGTGGCTCCCACCCTCAGCCTCCTTCCCTCCCGGCTGGCGGGTACCTAAACGCACCTACAAAGTTCCATATAACCAGGGAACGCCTACATGGTTCCATTCCCCAAAAAAAGGAGCATCTAGCCCAGTCTCAGTTCCCTAGCTTAGCCCCCAGACCAGCGAAAAACCGCTGTGAGTGAGGCATTCCCCTCCCCCCTGAGTGCTGGTTCAAGCCCCCTGCCATCTTGACTTCCGCCTTCACCTGTGGCCAGCAAAGTCACCAACAGGCCCTGCTTGGGAGCTGTACCAACGCCACCTGCTGGCTGAAAACTGCTACTACACCCCCCAAAACCACGAAAGGTAAGCGAGACAAACAAACGTATTGTTTCAAGTAAAAGTACTTGCTAATTTTACACCTTAAAATTGATTAACAAATTTTGAGTAATTCTTGTAATATGGCCGACAACATTACCTCACAAGAATTTAAAAACCTTTTTGCCTGTATGATGAATGACATTTTCCTGGAAATATACGACCTTCCTAAGGCATATCTGGCCTGTACCATTTTGGCATTCATCGTAATAATTCACACAGTGTTCAAACACTGGTTTAATAACAAGAACAAAGATGAGTCATTATTGGGACTGATACAGGCTTTAAAAGATAGCAATGAAGGCTTACAGAAAAAGATTCTCTTTCTGGAATCTGCTTTAAAAGATAGCAATGAAGGCTTACAGAAAAAGATTCTTTCTCTGGAATCTGCTAATCAGGATTTACAAAGCAGGCTTGTACCCAAAATTGATTTTATTGATAATAAATATGAATATTTAATGGATAGAACACTAACTCTCCAGAGTGAAGTTGTGGCTACTCAGACAGTATATAAGGAAGAAAGATTATCGTTAATTGATAAGATGAGGTCCATGGAATCATCTGTTTCTGAGGAACATAAAAACTTCTATGATTCCATGAGAAATATTGAATCCCTTGCAAGAGAGGAGGTTCACTCCCTAGAACAGACCCTAGGTGCTCGTTTGCAAGCCCTAGAAAAAACTCTCAATAAACATGACAAGGGACCTAATAAGCAGAAAGGTAAGACCATAGAGGTTATAACATCTCCAAATGGCTCTCATACAATGGCTTATCCTGTTATCGTCCATCAGAAGCCAACAGATGACACACACCCCGAGCCATATAATACATATACATTACAACCAATTTCAACAAGGGACTTTAAAAATATAAAGGAAGCAGTAGTTACATATGGGATACACTCCACATACGTAAAACAGATGTTAAACTCGTGGTCTACCTCACATAGAATCATTCCAGACGACTGGCATCAGTTAATTTCAGCTGTTCTAGAATATAGCCAGCAGTTACAATGAAAAAGCTGGTTGAGAAAAGAGGCAAAACGCGAGAGATAGACCGAGGAAAGTTCTCCAGAGAACACCGCCGGACTGCGCTGCGTCTCTTCCAGAGCCCATCATCTACCTATCCCTTCATTTGTGAGTTACGCCTTTAAATAAATCTCCTTTTAACTACGTGGAGTGGCCTTAGTAATTTCACCAATACATGTCTGTGTTAAATGATCTGTCAAATAATTATATTGGCAAGACAATTTATTCTTTCTTACATACAGCACCAATTGTTAAAAGATAGAAGATGGTTATAAAATGGAAAATTATCAGCTAGTCAAACAGCATGATAAAAATTTAAAAATAATATTCAATATTACATTATTAGGCAAAATTTGACAAGGGCATGAATTTCAAAAATGTAAAAATATTCTTTCCAAGTTTTTTCAGACTATTAAGAGAAAGTACACTGATGTTACCTAGAAAAGTTATTTTGGGGTAAATTAACAATGTTAACAACAACTGAAAGAAGGTATGTCAACTTATGAATGAATTAATATTCACTGAGTAGTTTACAATGCATATTTCATGGTATCCTTTCAAAAATATGCTGAATTGTGCTATGACAAAATGCGATCAGACAAAATGAAATTGAGAGACACTGGACACAAATATTCCTTAGTGCTCTCCATGCATTATGGAAACAAAAACTGCATAAAGGTTCAAGAAACCCTACAGAAGAGGTGACTCTTAAGAGAAATATGAACAATAAATATTGAGGAGACTAGACATAATCCTATCACCCACAAAAGTCAACCAAACGAAGGGTAATGAGCTGGTGTATAGAATGTGCCTTCTTGTCCACATCTGCTGTATGAAGGTAGGTCTGGCTGATTGCAAAGCTAAAACTTGCATATATATCTTGGCTGTAAACAACAACTCTCTAATTATAGCTTAGACTTGCTCAACCAAGGGAAAAACATGCCAGATACTGGAAATCAAGTCAATATTTTCATATTAATATCTATTTTATACTCAGTAGCTCAACTCTAATATGTCTATGCTTTTGGAAATATAATAAATTAGCACTGTTCTTAGAAAATTTTACATTGTGCAATGTTTCTGCTTCCCAAATGTTTTTTATCTTCCCTGAATTTTCCTCACTTTCCCTACATTTCTTTATAAAACCATTTTTTGTAGATCATTCTTTTTTAATTAATTAATATTTTGAAAAAGTTTTTTTTTCCATTTTACATACCAATCCCAGGTCCCCCCTCCCCTTCTCTCATCCTCCCTACCTCCCCCAATCCTACCACCCACCTACTCCTCAGAGAGGGTAAGGCCTCACTTGGGGAGTAAAAAAAGTCTGGCATACTAAGTTGAGGCAGGACCAAACCTTGCACCCCTGTGTCAAGGCTGAGCAAGGTATCCCACGCTAGGGAATGTGTTCTAGGCTCTCTGAATGTGAGTGACAGTTATGTGGCTAGATCTGTTTGGGGAGACCCTAGCAGTGGGACCAGTACTTATCCAGGGTTCATGAAATGGCTTTTTAGAATATAAAACCACTTTTTAAAAAATCTATACTGTTTCCTCAGTCTTTTTTATACTTTGACTAATTTGCCCTGAGTGAGACAATAATGTATCTCAACTGTATACTGTATCTCATAGTACACTAGGTAACAGAGAAAACATTAATTTTTATTCAAATATTAATATAAATTTTCTAATGGAAATCTTAATGTTCCAGTAAAATATCTTTTCTTACAGCACATCCCCTTCAATACTCCACAGCCATGATATGTTTAGGCAATGACAAACAGTACACTTTCTTAAAGCCAGCATCCCTTACTCCTTCATTTCTTCTTCTTTTCAGATATTCTAGAATAAAACTAACAAAACCCCTCCAGAGACCTTATTGTACTTTCAAATTCAAAATGATATTTCTAATAGATAGAAAAATCCTTGATTTATTTTACTAGTTCAATTATTCTATGTCTTTCATATAGTTATCTGTCATTCTAAGTGATGGAAATGGTGTTATCATGCCTAGATAGTGAGTTGTCTAGTATGGTAGCAGAAAAAAGAAGCTACATATCATCACAGTCTATAAAATTTGCCTTGATTAACTCGCATTTGCTGTTGTAGCAATTGAGGCTTCTATAGACAATGAGCAATTCCAATTTGTCTCTAACTGTCTTTGAATAAATCAATGTAAAATAGAAAGCTGTATTTTATTTATTTTTATATTTTAGTAAATGGCGGTGAAAAGATTCCGTGTTGCCATATTGTAAGTGGATCAGAAAGAGAATTGTAGAGCAAGTCCGTCTTCTGAATCTTGACAAGATATTTACGTTTATTTCAGTTTTTTGTATATTGTATTTCTTTTTTGCTGTATCAAAACAATTCCTGACTTCCGGGTTAAAAGAGGTCTTATTTTGACACCTGTCTTTTATGCTGTTCCACCAGTTGATCAAATACACACACAAGTGCTAAAGGTTTATGTTTAAGTAAAAGTGAGGAGATTTAAGTAATTAAGAAATACTTGTCAAGGTGTGCTTCTATCTACTAATGACTCATCACTGTTTTGGTTCAAGTCTCTTCGACCATGTTATCTGACAAGTTCTCACAATTTTAAAGGTCTCGCCATTTGCTTGTTTTGCTTCTTCAAACTTATGGATATCCTAGTGTTTTTCTCTACTATTTTTTTAACTTCAGTTTCTAAACAATAACAGGTATGTATATAGAAACAGTTGCTTGAAGAACTTTGCATCTTTCGATCATTCCATCTCTACTACATCTGAGTCTCTCTATAATATAATACATGTTTCATTTTAAAAATACCACTTTGTAATTTTTTGATATGTCAGTGTGTGCACATGCACATGTGTACACTTATACATTAATACGTCACAATGTACTTACAGAGGTCAGAGGACATCGACAAAGACTGAGCTCTCGTCTTCAATCTTTCTTTTTAAGGCAGGGCCTCTCTTCTTTTTCCTGACACAGCTGAATATGCCATGCACCCTAGTGTGCAGGAATCTGATAATTTTCCAGCTGTACATCTTACCTTGCTATGTGAGTGCTAGTGATATACATCTGTGTTACTACACCATTTTTTTGTTTGTTCCAGGTATCTAAACCCAGACTGCCAAGCATGTTCAGCAAACAATTTTATCCACTTAGGCCTCTACCTTAGACCAATGAAATACATGATTTTCTTTTAATCTTTTTTTTTGAAAAATAGATCCATTTTTATCCCCTAATACATCCTCATTACTGTTTTCTTTCTCTCTGGTTCTCTTAGATCCTCCCCACCTACTCTCACAACTGAATTATCCTGTTTCTGTCTCTCATTAGAAGACAAACAGAAAGCTTCTAAGGGATAATAATCTTATAAATGTTGTATAACATAATGTAATAATATAAAATAAAACTAAGAAATTGGAATAGGACCAAACAATATAATAAAATAAAAATAAAAATTAAGATTAAAAAAAAAAGTCTTGACACAACTTTATGGGACAAGGAACCTCCAAAGGTGCCATTGAGTTCATCTGCTGTTGGCTATCGATTGTCTGGCTGTGGATCACTGTATTTGAGTCATCTGTAGCAGGAGGAAGCAGGATAAGTATGCATTAGGATTCTGAAAGATTTTCATATCTAATTTATAAAAATGGGAGAGAAGAACTTCGATAACTTGGAAAATCAATTTAAAAATCTCTAAAATTAATTTACAGAGATAGTAAAGAAATATCATCATCAACATCAAAGGATAATGTAGTACCATAACTCTAAAATCACAGATTATGGAAAACAAAATATTACTACTAAATGTTTTGTAATTACATATATATCAAATATAAGATGTTTATGTATATATTTATTTATATCAATATAATTATATATATAACATGCTGCTAAGTATGGTATATTAAAATATATGTTGTCTTAAACATGAATGGGAATTCATAAATGTTGACTATGTGCTCATTATTAAGCAAACTTGAGATAAAATCACTACAGGGATCATAGACAATGTACAAACCACAAAATTATTGAAATATATAGTAGGAAGTAACCATATTTACAAAATTTTCATTACATGCACAAATTAGTATTTAAAAGTAGATAAGAATATATCATTATTGCATTCAATTTGTACTTTTAAAAAACATGTGCATGTATTTTTATAATACATCTGCTAGAATAGAAAAATATCAATCTTATGAAATAGCTTTGCTTCTTATGACAATACTATCTACAATCTTTCCATTCAGCAAAATTTTTGAATATGGTTCACAATTATTAGCAATAGGTTTTAAGAATCTAAAGCACATCTTTCCAAAGAAGACTAACACAAAACTCAGATAGAGTAAAGCTTCTTTGAAAAAAGAAATGCAGATTCAATATTTAAGAAATAATGGTAGATTCAAATATAATGCGGAGAAAACACAGAATTTTAATTTATTAATACATTGATTGATTGACTGATTTTACATCGCAGCCTAAGCTTCCCCTTCCTCTTCTTCAAGTCCCTCTCCAGCACAAGCCCTCTGTTTCCACCACCAATCCACTCCTCCTCTGTTTACCTTCAGGAAAAGACAGTTCTCCCATGGATATCAATAAAATATGGCATATCAACTTGCCTTAAGACTAAGCACCAACGTACAGAATCAACTAAAGTGGACTCATAGAGATTGAGCTGACAACCAGGGAGCCTGCATGGGACTGACCAAGCACATTCACGTAAAAATATGGCATATCAACTTGCCTTAAGACTAAGCACCAACCTAAAGAATCAACTAAAGTGGGCTCATAGAGATTGAGCTGACAACCAGAGAGCCTGCATGGGACTGACCAAACACCCTGCACGTATGTTACAGTTGTGTGGCTTTGTCCCCATGTGAGACTCCTAACAGTGGGAGCAGGTGCTGTCTCTGATCTTTTATTAGTTTTTGAAACACAGGGATTTTAAAATAAAGAAAAGACATACCCCAGATAAAACGGGACTTAGAAGCACTAAAGGAGCTTTTTGTACAGATGAAACCAAAAGATACCAATGTTACTTAGCTGGAAAAAAATGAAACCACAGATATGGATCCATGAGCTCAGAAAGCATCTGCAGGAATTGCGAGTAAAGAATGAGAAAACCATCTTTCGTTGAATAAATGGGCCCAAGTCTAAACCTAGTCTTCGTCCTCAGAAAGTGAAAGGTTTAAACATCTTCCTGGATGAATTTACTGATATGAAATAGTTACTACTTGTAGCTGGAAGTTTTCCTGTGTCCTGCCCAGTCCTGCAGCCACTCAGACCCAAGTAAACGCACACAGAGGCTTATATTAATTACAAATTGCATAGCCATGGCCTATGGCTCAATTTTCTTTCTAGCTAGGTCTTATAACTAAACTCAGCCCATTTCTATTAATCTATATGTTGCCATGTGTTCTGTGACTTTACCTGTGTGCCATTACATGCTGCTCCCTTGACAGCAAGATGGCATCTCCTCTGCCTCTGCCTTTCTTTTTTCTGTCTCTCTCCTAAATTTCTTGCCTGTCTCTATTAGACCAAACAGCTTTATTGATCAACCAATTAAAGCAACACTTACTCACAACATACAGAAAGACATCCCACAGCAACTACCATTTAATTTTTTCCTAATTTTCATGGTAGTCTTTATTGTTGTTCTCCAGAATAGATTTTAACTTTTTGTGTTGTAGGGAGCTGAGAGAGCCTTGAATGAAGATACCAAGTGTGGATAAATCCCCCAATGAATGTGTACTGTTGGATATGGACACAGCTATGTCAAGTACCAATGCCTCAGACCCATGGAAATGTCAAAACCTTCACTCAGAAAGATGAGAAAGCTTTCTTCTATTTACTGAATTTTAACAGTTTGTATAGTTTAAGTGTTTATGGAAGATTGGGCTGTGTATGGAAAAACCTAGCAACTCCTCCTTCCTCCTCCCAGCTTGACACTGTAGCTACAGAAACTACCTACCTAGACTAGGCAACTCTTCACCCATCCTCATGAGTGTCTTTAGGTTCCTGTTTGCTCTGTAGTTGGTACAGCATCATCAGAGTATGTGGAGCCTCCCTGATCCCAGCTTTTCTGTATGCATGTCTGTGTGTATATTCTTTCTTTATCATTAGCTGTTTTCCATGGACAGGCCATACTGGATGTGGCAGGGTATGGGGGAATTTTTTTTCCTTTTATTCACATGTGTCTTAAGACAAGCTATATCACTGGAACATCACCAACATCCAAACCTAACACAATTAAATAAAGAGTATGGATTTAAGCCTATTATTGCAATGGAAGCATAATTTTGAAAAATTGGAATATTGGTAAGAACATGGTATGTATGTGGTAAGTACAAGTGTGCCCTTGTCCCATGTGTATGTGGAGGCTAAAGATGCTTTCACTGCATATTAAATTGAAAACTTCCACCAAATGCATGTTATTTTATGGAGAACGGTCAGGAAGTGAAAGTCCCAGTACTCAAAAAGTATAGCGAGAATAAACATTATTTAAGATGAGAAGGATAATAACACACTTGGAAAAGAAAGAATATTTTCTTAATATACAATACCCATGACATCACTTTGTACCAGAAATTATTTTCCCCACCATTACAAAAAAGAGGTAAGCTACACTATGTGACTCATATACATACTTTATTGTTTAAAATAACTACTTTTATTTTATTTTATTTTTTTTTTATTTTATAACTACTTTGGTAGGGAGATTCACTGACTGAGTGCTTAGCTCACTCACAGAGACTCTTCAAGTAGGTCAGTTCTGCCAGACACATTTGATTAACTTTTTATTTTCACTCACACTGGAATTGCTCCAAAATCTATGGACAATAATTCAAATTATCTAAAGATCATATGATATCCACATTTAAAATATAATATAATGTTACCATGTTTCAATTTATATTAAATTATTTTAAGACGAATTGGAGACTACAATAAAATATTCTTGTATAATTCCCTGTCAACTCTATTATTCTTTAAAGATAGTTCTAACATATCTTTAGTTTCCTAGACTCCTGGGCTGAATATTACTATCCCTCTAACTATGTTTCAGAGGTCATATTTTAATCTTTTGATCATTTATGGGACTCCTTTTTCAATTCTCTGTACTCTTCTCTTAGGTTGCAAGGCCAACACTAAATGAGGTTTACATGAAAGGTTTCAGCTGTGCCGAAATGGTGAGTATAATAAGAGATTTATCTCATGGTATCAGTGCATTCTTCTTCTCACTATGAATCTTAGTATTGGGATATTTTAATAAGTAAAGAAGAATTACATTGTGCGCTCATGCTCATCTTGTTAGTTCATCTTGTTACCCACTGCTAATGAATAGCTCCCACTGTGATTAGGAAGTGAAGAACTAAAGTTGTCACTTCCTAGGATCAAATATGAATCATATGTTCACAATAGAAGAGTCATGCAAATCCAGTGACCTGCCTCAATAATGAAATGACTATCAATTATAGTTTTTTTTCTGGCCATATTATCTACTCTGTGCATAGTTTGAGATTCATTTTATCTTCTATTAGTGCAAATGAAAGGTCTGGGAACCCCTGTGCAAAGCAGAAAGTGATGGGTGGGATTAATTTAAAACTAAGCAGTATGATTCTATCATATGTTACAGATGAATTTTTAATATTCAAAACATGTTAAAGCTGAAAGCAATATTTTAGTGTAATGATACTATGATATTCCTTTCACACAATATGAACT
>CABHPH010105759.1:0-21220 GCA_902168325.1 Peromyscus nudipes
TTTCTCCTTTAAGCCAGGAGACAGTTTTGCACATTTGAGTTCATATACAAACTTTTGTTTCTCTATTTACTTTTCTATTCTCTGGTATTATTTCTTTTTTCTTTCTACAGTACCTACCCAGGATAAATCTTGGCACATATCAGATGTTCAATGATGCTAATGAATATGGATTTAGAGAAAAAAAATTATCTACAGGAAAGTAAATTAAAGTCAAACAGATTGTTTCAAAGAGAACTTTGAGATAAAATTAAAAAAAAAAAAGCTTCAAGGATTCTCTCTGTGAATTAGCTTGTGGCAGCCTCATTTGGTTGAAAATGTAAGCATCTTCAAGGAGAATTATAAAAGAGGGTAGCCGTCATTGACTCACACCACAGCAGGTATAATGGAATCCACTCATACAGTCAAGTAAATGAGTACTTCAAATAAGACACCGCAGAAGTCAACACTATACTTTCAGGGACACTTTACTTTTCTTATCTTTTTTTTTTTTTTTTTTTTTTTGGTTTTTTCGAGACAGGGTTTCTCTGTGTAGCTTTGCACCTTTCCTGGAACTCACTTGGTAGCCCAGGCTGGCCTCGAACTCACAGAGATCTGCCTGCCTCTGCCTCCCGAGTGCTGGGATTAAAGGCGTGCACCACCACCGCCCAGCGACACTTTACTTTTCTATGATCTACGCAGTTAATACCATATTTAAAGTATCTCTGATCAAAAATGGTGAGTTGGTGTTCTATCTACCAGACTAGATTCTTCTGTCGGGGATTTAAGATGCAGCCCCTTTCCAGTTTTATCGTAGAGTTCTTTTCAAATAAAACTGGAAATCAAGCTTTGTTTTCAAGATTTCTTATCAAATTCATTTTTTTCCCTAATGTGCACATTCTGTGAAAGTGATTGGGGGTTGCTGGTGACGACACAGAATGGAGATGCTCTTGCAAATGAAGACGCTTTATAAAGCATGTCTTTGTGGAGGGAAAGGCAGGCAGACAATACTGTGTAAGCTGCGGAGTACAACATCATTTAGTTTAACTGGGCAGGCACACTGTTGCTCTTTCGTAAATATTCAGAATCATCTTAAATTTTACAAAACCGCTCAGCTGCCAATCTTTTCACGGAGGGCTCAGACGTCAGAAACTGACAATTACATAAAGACTCAAATGAAGCATCAAGTATGGGACCAATCTTCACCGTGGTTAGGAAAATCTAATACTGCGATGAAACAAAAATGTATAGAGCATGAATCAAACTTATAATTAACATTGTCTAAATGCTTCAGATTTTCTGTGTAACTGAAGCTGGCAGCTCCTCTTCCTATGTCACCATGGAAGAGATTCGTTTATCTCTGATTTATTTTAAGGTATCATTTGAAATCTATGACATTTTATCAAAATACTTAATAAACTGCATTGACTCTATCATACTCTAATATTGTACTTCATTTCTTTCAGGGCTGCATTCTTATCAATGCCGTATTAACTGATTCTTATGAATAATAATAGCATTTAAGAAATAAACATTATAAAATAAAATAAATCTCCCATTTTATTCTCCCAAGTCTTTTTTTTGTTTGTTTGTTTTTGGTCTTTCTTCCCTGAAATCTTTTAATATGTTAATCAAGTTATTCTCATAACATTTTTCTATATATTCTTATATCTTGGCAATATAGCACAATTGGCATGCATTTATATGCGCAAATCATAATAAAATCTACTTTAAACAGTTTTGTGAGAGTTTATTGTCTAGTATTGCTCTTTATATTTTTGGTTTGTTTTGCATTTGCCCTTTATATTTATGTGGAATTGGGCCATGTGTATGAGCATTAGAATTCCTGGGGAAGTGTTTCATGAAGGACAATGGCACCTAAAAACTGCTGTTGAGATGTGAGCCGCCTCTCTTGCATATATACCAAAGCGTAAATTTAATCGAGTGCTGGACATACAAGGAACAGAACAGGCTAGTTATAACCATTTATTGAATGTAATATACAACACCGCTTGCTGTGATGACCCGGAACAGGGCATTCTGCAGAACAAGTCTCCTTGGACATCAGCAATGGACTTACACTCTTGTAGTTTCTGTAACTTTTACCTTCCACATTATCTCAGTGTACACTCTAGGATCTTTTAGAAACCTTCCCCTTCCTCTACTGTTGTTGAGGCTATGAACACCAGAGCACCTGGAATAATAACTGTCAAATTACTGCATAAAAGGGGTCTTTTGTTTGGAAAATAGATGGTAAAAGCAGTGTAGCTGAATGCATTAAATATTATGCATTTTGAAATTATAAGTCATGGAAGGAGACAAATGAAATCTTTAAAATTATTAATATTTGTTTTGTTTCAGTTTTCTTCCTTTTTCTTTTTGAGGGGAATGGAGAGTATGAAGTTGGGTAATTAGGCAGCTATGGATCTGGGAGGAGTTGGTGGAGATGTTGGTTGGAACAAATTCGTTCAAAATATAGGGTATGCTTCCCTGAGGCCTAGTTTCCATGATATGAGAAGGCACAATACAAGCTTCCAAATGAGGGAAGCAACAAACAGTCCCACCCAGATATGATGTCTGTGAACCACAACAAGAACCAGCAAGGCGAGATTACCCTAAAGGGAAGTGGTGGCAAATATATCTTGGAGGTAAGCAACAGCTTTCTAATCAGACTTAAGATTCATTCAAGAAGAGGGAAATCATGCCTGGTACTAGAAATCTAGCCAAATACGCAGGGCTAGTGGAGTCAAGGATCTTCGAGGAAAACCTACAACCATCACTTTACATACAAACACAATCCCTAACTACACTCTAAATATTTGTCCTTGTCACTACTAATAAGTTTAGTCCTCACTTCTCATCGTTAGCTCTCACTTCTGTTTACAACAGATAGAGACCATCATAGAAAACCACAACCAATAAAAAAATGCAGTGTGAAGCCTCGTCCCCGTGGACACACATACAAGACACCTCCCACACCTGAGGCTCGGAGAATATTGTGGAAGTGGTGGCAGAAAGACTGTAAGAGGCAGTGGATCTGGGAGTTTGTAGTGAGACTGTCTCCTAATAATGCCAGACTCTACACCTATGAAGTCTCTCCAAAATGACTGGCTAAGTGTGAGCTGAACATGGACAACAATGACAGAAATTTCCACATGGACAGAGGAAAGACACACAGCATCAACCCTTCACAAGGACCTATAGATGATCAGAGCATCGAGAGTGGGAGAAATCGTCTTCCCCAGGGGGGAGCCCCAAAATTGCTTATCCAATATCAAATGGTTATGCTTGAAAATGTACATATAAGTAACGGTATACAGGTAGAGCAGGTTATAGTTAGGAATATGTATGCGTATATAAATATATATATGCAACAAGACTTAATGAAAAAGGAAGCCAAAAGTTTGAAAGGGCGTAAGAAAAGATATATTAGAGGGATTAAAAGGAACAAAAGGAGTGGATAAATGATGTCTCAGAAATAAAGTATAAAAAAGGATAGTATATGAAAAAATTTAAATAAAAATATAACACTTAATAATTTGTTATAATTGCCCTTTAGGCTCTTGGACTTGAAAAATAGCTTTGTTTTTAGAATTCTTTTATGTGCTTGTTTATCTTCACAAATGCAAATATTTGCATCTTATATTTTATTTTTCATTTTTCATTTAAAATTTAATTTACATGGTTCTAGGGATATAACATATGTCAAACAATCACTCTACTACTGAGCTACAAGTCTATTTATAGAGTACTTTATATTTAAATAGGAAGACTGTGAAGCTTTTCCCCTCACAATTAATCAAGAGGAAATTCTTCACATTCATACTCATGAGCTGTGATGCTTGTAGTTGTTATAGACCTAATAAAGAGTGTAGAGGGAATAAGGAATTTTGAAGAATGAAATTACATTCCGTTTCAGCACCGAGTAATCTAACAAGAAACATGTATATTCATCAGTAAATAAACCGTATAAGTCATTTCACTACGCCCACATCTTGAGAACGATACCATACACAGGTTTTCCCTTACAACTTCAAATCTACTGAAGTTTATAAACAAAAACTATTATCGCTATTTTCAATTACTTTTAAGGAGAGTAATTACAGTTTAGATTTTATTGATGATGGTCTGAATTCTACCCAGGAAGTTCTTATTTAGAAACTAGTTACTGAGAGACTTTCCTAAATTTTCATCTGCCCGGCATGATACAGAGAGCTGCTATTACTGATGTGATGTGTTTCATAGGCCATGAATGCTGCATGCCTCATTCTCATAGTGTGTTACTCAGCATTGACTGTTAATTTTCCTAGCCATCAGAATTTTGGTATTTCACTAAAGTATATAATTGATATTCTCAAAACCTCCAAAAACCAAACTACTTTATATTGCCAAATTCCTTTCCTACCTGACTTTTTCAATTGACAATTCTTACCCTATTTGAATTTCACTGGAAATTATTATTAACATTTAATATTCTGCTGCTTTAAAATTGTTATCTATTTTGTAAATATGCACTAACGTATTTCTTTGATATAAATTTAACTCCTTAATTTTATTTTTCTATAATGGTTCTTCTCTGTAATGTTGTCTTTTGCCCATATTTTTGTTGTTTGCCATTTTTTTGATGGCTTGCAAAATACTGTGGTGATGTATTGTGTACCCTAATAAACTTGCCTGAGGATTAGAAGACAGAGCCAGCCACTAGATTAGACATGGAGGTCAGACAGTGTTGGCACACACCCTTAATCCTATCACTTTGGAGGCAGAGATCCTGTGGATTTCTGTGAGTTCAAGGTCACACTTGAAACAGAGCCAGGCAGTGGTGGCATTGGTGGCACACACCTTTAATCCCAGTACTGGGAAGCACACATGGCTTTAATCCCAGGAAGTGACATGGCTGGGCAGAGAAAGGTATATGAGGCGTGAGGCGATAGGAAAAAGGCAGTTCAGCTGAGACCATTTCGGGTGAGGACCCAGAGGCTTTCAGTCTGAGGATTCATGGAAACTGGCTGAGGAGTTGGCGAGATGAGGTTGGCTGTGGCTTGTTCTGTTTCTCTGATCTTTCCACTTTCACTCTGATATCTGGCTCTGGGTTTTCTAGTAAAAGACCATCTAAGATTCGAACAACAAAATACTTCTTCAGTGTGCTTTTTCTTTTTTATACACAAATGACTTCTTCAAACATGCCTCATTTTTATTTATTGAATTTTTTGTCTCTAGAGAATTTTGTGGTTGTTGTTGGTTTTTGACTAACAACTAGCACCTGGTCAAGAAAATGGAAGTCATTCAGTGGTTGTGAGTGACTAGCTGGTACTCGATCCATTAGATGATTTTACAGACTTTAGACATGTGAAGGAAGTACAAGGTGGAAAGTATTCCTGCCTTTGAGCAAATTTGGAGATCAGTACATCTAAAATAGACAGCTACCTGCCAGTATCACATTTTCTCTTACAGCTGTTGTTGGTTAATAACTTCATTGATCCCATCTCTCAGTTATCCAAGAATTGCCCCTAACTGGCAGAACCCAAAGACAATTGTTTTCTAGCAAGAGAGTTTAGGAAATGTGGTTGCCAGATTTCATTTGAAATTTCAAGAAAGTTTTTAGAACTTGACAGATTTCTGCTTATCTTGTTTTAATTTTCTTTTCCTATTCCCTAAAAACACAGCTATTGGGCAGAATGTTCTTCTAAACTATTCTAAGTTTTGATACTCACTGGTAGGTCTCAACCATGTCAGAAATAAAATTTATATAATGTACAAATTGCTAAGTATTTAAATTAAAGCTTACAAAGCTTTTTAAATATGAAATCATGAAAATAATAATGACTCCTTTTTTATTCTAGCAAAAGAAACTATATTGTGTTTTATGCAAATTACAAACTTAAAAGGCATTTCTTTGATATTTCTCTTGGAGAACCTTGTACTATATAATGCCCCATTACTCAATACTTCCTTCATTGCCTGCTTAATTTCAGTATTTAAAGAATGAAGGAAATGCCAAGTGTGCCTGGTCAGTGGTTTTGAGGACATGTAACCACATGGATCGCCCTTGCTCTTCTATGTAATTTACTTATTTTCTACTCACATTTGCATTAAGTAAATTATGCACTAAGAATAAAGTTGAAGTTGATAGGTCATCTGATTATTTTTCATGGTTAGCATCACCAATACCATGTTTGTAACTAAATTACAGATTCTAAATAGAATAATTTGTAGTATATTCATAAAGCTACTATACAAGAGAAGGCATTAAAAATTAGCCCTTGCCTGTCTTTAATGAGAACCTGACATTTGGAATGGCTATGTTCTCTGAGAATTATTGAATCATTGCAAGCAACAAAACTGGAAGGCTAAGTGAATCCAAATATATTTGAAGTTTTCCCTTGGGATAATAAACATTTCTGCAGAAGGATTTTTAGTAAGTAAAATGAGAAGAGGAAATGGCAAAAGATGATTTAACCCAGTCATATCGTCTAATGGCCATGGATATTGGACATCTACCAGGTCGGCTTTTGACAAAATACAACCAACCAAAATGGTATGAATCATTATCACAAACCCTTGTGCCCTTTTTACTGAATAAAAGTAACTACAAATGAAAGAACGAAAAGATTCGCAATGAAGCATACTTTGAAGGATGAAAGTTCAGCGAATTCATGAAATAAGGATGAACTAGAACCATGTCGATTTCTGATAATAATTTGCAAAACAAAGATAGAATTCAACTTCTCAAGTTCAAAATTACTAATGTTTTCTTGAGAAGAAATTTAGAAGCTTAATTTCTGGTCTGATCATTAAACTTTAGAAGGAAATTATACTTCTGAACCATATCTGTTTACACTATATGAAACTCAGCTATGTCTTCATAGATTTCTCCTCAAAGATATGCCAGCAACTAAACTCTTTTGCCTAAAACACCAGAAAATTTGCCTCTTCATTTCTCAACCTTCATTTAGAGCACTGTGGGTCTTGACCCCATAGGGATAGAATATCAGTTATCCTGCATGTCAGATATTTACATTATGATTCATAACAATAATAAAATTACAATTATTAAGTAGGAACAAAATAATTTTATGGTTGGCGGTCACCACAACATGAACTCTATTAAAGGGTCACAGCATTAGGAAGATTGAGAACCACTGATTTAGAGGAAGCTTCAGATTTCTGAAGAACAAGAGTAATTGCCAGTCATTCCTTGAAGTGAATGTAATACAATGAAAGAGTTAGGTTCTAGTAGCAGGAGGAATGGAACAGTAGTTGAATTCCCTAATAGTAGTTTTGGCTGCACCTAGTTTGACTTATAAATGCTTTTGCATTCAAGCAGCAAAGTACAGTTGATAGAAAAACTTAATGGGGAAAGAGTCTCCCCAAAACAAATGAGTTATTCTTGACAGCTCTAAGAGCTGAAGACTAAACAGATTCAGTCATGGAATGAAATACCTCATGTATAATGAAGAATCCTCATTACGTGTGTGTGTGTGTGTGTGTGTGTGTGTGTGTGTGTGTGTGTATCTATAATTTATTTGCTGCTTGAGATTAGTAAGACAATCTCACTGCCATCTTAGTACTCCATAGCAAAAACTATTAATGAGTGTGCCAAAATCTTTTATTCAAGGCACTAAGGAGTCTCAGAAATCCATGATTTCATTAATCATAGATTAATTAACAATATCACCAAAATTATTTTATTAAAAGAATTGTCTGTGATTGTGGCACATTATATTATTATATTTCCTCAAAAATCTCTTTCTTTTACTGAAACTCAGTTTTGATTCCAGGTATAATACAAGCATTTCATGATGGTGTAACGCTATTTCAATTACTTAATATATAAATTACTTAATTTTCCAATTTGGCATTAAAGACAGGCAAGGTTTTTTCCCAGGGCTCAAGAGAAACAGTTTGCAATCACAGTAAAAGAGGCATATGTGACTAGTAATGTCTAATTCTCATTTCCTCTAACCTAGATCACACCTTGAGTACGTCTAAGCGGCAGCTATACTGTGACCTTATAACAGCATGTTGGAAGACATAAATGAGCCCCCAAGATGAAACGTCATAGGTTAGGATGAAAAAAAAGTGTTGTTGATCATGTTGAACCATTGAGTTTAGATCTTTTTCCTCTGGCATTCTTAGATAGAGAAACACTAGCTTTTCAGTTTAAACCAGAACTCATTTTCCATTACTTGAAGTCAAAAGTTGATTTGCTGGTTTTACTAAGTGTGCAATGCATTTACTATTAAAGCAGGTAAAGTAAAATGCATTGTGTGTCTTTAAAAAATACATTGATCATTTATCTTCGTCAAATATAATGATACTTAAAGTCCAAATATTCAAGATTGTAAGAAGTAAAGAAAACCAATAATGGGGTAGAGAGTGACTATTTCTAATAAAAGTAGAACGTGTTTTTTTTGTGATCAAAGATGAACAGTGAGGTGAAAAGAGCATGTGAGAATAATCTGGGGTGTAAAGTCTGCCTTGAATAATCTTACAATGTTCCTCTAATAATGTTTCTGTATCCTATTTCCTTTGCTAGGAATATGTCATACTATTATTTCTGTGAATTATGACCTATGTCTTGACCTTGTTTATAAGCCCCCCACCCCAGAGCCTTTATCAAGGTTAAATTACCTTCTCCTATTTTGATTATCTCTGTGTGAATACTGGGATATAATTTGCATTACACTTCAAAAATAATTTGGAATAATTGTAAAGGATACATGCCTATCATACTTGGGTGTGTGAGGCTGGCTTTGAACATGATTAGATATGAAGATTTAAGCATCAAAGTAAGATCTTCCACTTTTCTTATATATTTAACTCTTTAAGCACATTTTCTTTATTTCACTTAATGCTTCTCAACATTTTATTTGTATAGGTGTTTTGTCTGCATGTGATGCAGTGCCTAAGGAAGTTAGAAGCAGGCATCAGATCCCCTGGAACAGTAGTTACAGATGACGATTAACCAGAATGTTGGTGTCGGGTATCCAACTTGGGTCCTCTGAAAGAGCAGCAAGTGTTCTTAACTGTGACCCATAACTCTAGTCCCACTTCTACCCACTTTTTCCCTGTTATATTTAATATGTTCCCCGTTTGAAACTTATTCAGGTATCAAAATGTTTTACTAAGTCATTATTCAGACTACATCTTCATTTTCCATGTAGAAATAAAGAGATGTAATTCAAATGAAATGTACAATAATATACTGAAGAGAATATCTCTGGGAGATCTAGGCACAATTTGTTTGCAAAGGAGTTTAAAAAGAAAGCAATTTGGTAAGTACTACAGTAGTTGTACAGTTTTTAAAGCATTAAAATGTTTGTTATCTCTGACTCAGAGGGTTGGGGTAAGTAAGCATCAGTGGGGAAAAGTTTGAAATGCATCTTGAAGTTCAATAGTTCGATTGATGCTCAGGGGGGTTTAGATCACACCTTAAAAAGTGTAGAGGGTTTGGAGGTAGGGAAGATGAAAGAAAAAAGAACCAAGTCTAAGTGAAGACAGGCAGCACAGCTGAAAAATAAACTATATACTTATAGATATATGATATAAATATAGACGGAGAACAGGAATGAAGCTATTTTCATACACAAGAAAACTGTGTTAAAGCTTCATAAAGTAATACAGACTTCTTGACATTGTGAACCCCAGAAGCAACAATTAGGAATACATGTAATTGATGACAAGTTTTATGTTTTAAAAATACTTACTGGTATAGACAAGTTGGAAGCCTTCATCTGTCCCTTCTGCGTCAGAATTAAACTCTAGCCAGAGCTGATTGGAAGTGCTGCTGAGCGTCAGTCCTCGCATAGATGCACCCGTAAAAGCACCCAGCAGATGTGTTGTTTTGTCTTTTCCATCATAAATCTGCAAGATATGTTTATAATTAAAATGTAAGTGTGTCCCAAGTAGCCAGTTCCCAAGTATGTATGTGTAACTAGGAAGAGCAGGGGTTGGTTATCTAAGTGGGGGTTCATGAAGAATGACCAAATAAATGAGTTTCAAAATCAGAAAGTAAGAATTCACATGAATAATTCTTAAGTTCAAAAAATTAGTAGAGTCTAAGAAACACTTAAACTATGGTGTAACTTTGTTTCCAAGGCAAGAATACCTTTTATGACATACAGTTTAAAGTTTAGAACACCCACTTTAAAAGGAGTTTACAAAGTTGGTTGGTAGGAGTTTTGTTTGTTTATTTATTTTTTTGTTTCTTTGTTTTGCTACTTTTTCAGTTAATCAAATACACCTTTGTCAGAACAGAACTAGTAAAAGTATGATTACCTCCAGTACAGTTTTTTGATTTGCTTCATTTTTGGTATTTTAAAAATATTAAGTCAATGCTGGGCAGTGGTGGCACACACTTTTTATTCCCCAGAACTGTGGAGGCAGAGGCAAGCAGATTTCTGAGTTCTAGGCCAGTCTGGTCTACATAACTAGTTCCAGGACATCCAGCTTTACATAGAGAAACTCTGTCTGGAAAAATGAAACAAACAAACAAACAAACAAACAACAACAACCAAAAACAAAACAAAACAAAAACGTTTAGCAAAGGGCATGTAGTTCACAAATAGAATGTTTGCCTACAATGCAAAAATTCCTGGATCAGTCTCAAGAACCAAACACATAAAACATAAAAAGAATAGAATAAAAATAAGAATTTGAAAGTGTACTAAGTGATTACAATTGTTAAACAAGATAAGTTGTGTGACGAAATTGATAAACCATATCGGTCTTCTATCATTCATGCTTTTGAAGGTTTGCCACATTGCACTTCTTGTTTCTCTCAGTGCTGAGATTACGAAAATATGGTCACAATGTAATATCTTATTAGATGTGATTAGCTGTATACATTATCCTTGTGCTATGTTGGATTTAAAAACTAACATAATGTGGTAGTTTAAATGAGAATGGCCAACACTGAGAGATCTGTTGGGGAAGAATTAGGAGGTGTGGCCTATTTTGGAGGAGGTGTGTCATTGGGGGTGGGCTTTGAGTTTTCATAAGACTCACACAGTTCACAGTTCCCCTACCTCATCTCTCTGCCTCACAGTTATGATGTGCCATGCCTGCCTGCCTACTGTCCTGCTCCCTACTATAACTGCCATGGACTTACCCTCTGAAACTATGTGACAAATAAACTCTTCTATAATTTACCTTTGTCATAGTTTATAATCATAACAATAGAAAATTTACTATGACACCTTTGTAGTATATCATACAATTTTTAAAATACTTGCATACAATTTTAATTTATAGTTATCATTTACTAGGTTTTAAAATTAAGGTTAAGGTAATTTTAAAAGGTATTGTAAAGTTTTGTTTACTATTTCTGATTTAGTAAAAATAGCATAAGCCACCTGTTAGGTCAAACAGGCAGAGTAGGCGACATTGTCTTAAACAGAAGGACTTTGGCTGGGTAAACAAAAGGAATGTTTTGGGATAAACAAGCCTAAAGGTAGGCTTTTGTTTACCAGAGAAGCAGATCTCCTAAAACAGTTTTTGTTTACCACGAACATCCCTTAATATGCTCCAAAGGTCAACTACCTTTGTGTAAGGCCATCTCATCCTCAGCCAATACAAACAGTCTTAAAGAGCCATCCTGCTGTCATGTAAAATCTGTTTGCTTTTTTCCCTTGTTATCCTTCTCTCTGCCCCTCCAGTGAGAGCCTTGGCAGTCTGAATCCCAGTAATTCTTTATCAACATTTGGAGTAGTCTAGCTTGGTAGTTTCATTGTGTCCTTGTTTACAACACCTTGGAAATTTGCAGTCTCAAGATTTTCTTCATATCTTAGAAGTGCTCTGAAGATATGAGTTCTTTGAATTTCTAGTGTCTATTTTTTTCCTCAACCTGAAATGTCTCATTTTTCATACTCATCCTAAACTATATTGTCATTTTCTCTTATAATGCTTATGGTTGTATCTTTCCTTTGTAATGTGGACCATTTTCTAATGCAATTCTGTTACCAACATCTAGGTTGTCTTCAGTGACTAAGGTCTTTTCCTATCTTTTTTTGACATTTTAAATTTTAAAATCATTGGTGAAACTATGAAAAGCCTCTTTTTTTTTTCCCTGACAGGGAGTTTCCACCAGTTATACTCTTAAGATTCCTCACTAATTGGGAAATTATCTTCAAATTTAAATTTCTCTTTTATGTAGTCTTTCCACTTTAAACATGTTGCCTGTGTTAACTAAAGCTTGATCTTTATCTCAGCTACTGAACTTACTGAAGAATGAATTTCTTTCTTGTTTATTTCTAGCTTATTGAGGTTTTAATATTTTTTTAAATTTTGTTTTGGGTCTTGCTTGTCTGATTTTTGTTTGTTTGTTTTGTTGAGACAGTGATTGACACATAGCTCAACGTGGAGACTAGGTTGACCTCAAATTGCCAGATATCTGCCTGCCATTGCCTACTGAGTGCTGGGATAAATGTGTGCATCATCCACCCTTCTTTAAGTTTTAAATATTCTTGCTGCAAACCTAGGCTTAAAGGCTATAAAGAAAACAAAGGCAGATTTTAATTTACATCATATACAAATACAGCTTTTTACAATTTCTAGGGCCCATAACAAATTCTGTTCTGACCACATTAACCTAATCTTTTTTTTTCTACACAGAAATTCAGAATTCTGCTCTAGGAAGGACCTTTCTGCTCTCTGCACTTGTGACTGATGCTCTCTATAACCTTCTATGCACTCTGTATGCTCTTACGGCTTATTTACATTTTAAATTTCCACAAAAGAGACCATGAGAAATAAGAAAGAGAAAATGAGGAAGAAGCCATCTGAAACTCAAGCCAGCAGGGCTGAATACCTGTGAATTAGTAAAAGTTGTCTCTATTAATTATATTTTCTGTCAGTAACAAAGAATATATAATATTAGTATTATATAGAAGGCTGTGTAGACACATCCCCTGAAATTATCAGGAGATAACTTGGACTCCCTGGAGGATTCCAATTCATACAAAGAACTTTCTATTTTAGTTATCAGCAAGAGTTATCTGTCTTAAGCAAAACTAAATCAAATATTGAGATTTATTCAGAAATGAATTTTGTTTGGTTGTTTGATTCTGTAAAATTCAACTTTGCGTTTCTTAAGGGCACTGGTCATCAGGAGTAACTGATCCCTAAAGATATAGAGTTTATGGTAAAATATAACTCTTTCTGTGAGTTTTCAGTGTTCAATATTCTGTCTCCTTCTGAATGTATTACTTTAATGATGCTATGGACTATATAGTATAAATCCCATGGTTACAACCACACATTCACAATCAAACCATATTGCTCAGTGGTTCTATGGATCTTATTTGTGGAAATATTGTCGAGGTTGTCACAAATATTTTCCTTCAATATCACCTGCTTCTAAGCAATGTATAATTTAATTGTTATATAAAATATTAAAGTATAAATAAATGTTTCTAAGATTAAACTAACTCTTACTCATGTGTATGAACTCTCAATTTGTCAGAAGTTCCAAATAAATGGTAAATAAAAGCTGAACAATTACACTTGGGCAGTGGGCATAAGAGGGCCAGAAGTTTAAGGCCAGACTGGGCTACATGACCCTGTTTCAAAACGTAAAGCCAATCGACCAAGTAAAACTAAGCAACTAATTGACTTAAATGAAGACATAAAAAATATTTCTTGGGATTTATTTACAGATTGCCCTAATACTGTTTTCTAAGGTTGCATCAATACTAAAAAAAAAAAAAAAAAAAAAAAAAACACTTATAATAGAATAATAGATAGCACCAGCCCTTACTTTATGTATTTTCACCATTTTTGCACATAACAATGTAATTGATAACCAAGAAACACAATACAACTTCAACTTTTGTTGATATATACATAACTATAAAAATCATAAGACAGCATTATTAGAATGAAGAATTTTATTAAAATTTAGCCCGTTATTGGCTGTCACAATACAGCAATATATTAGTATAAACTGTATTATATATTTGTTTTTCTAAATTTTAAGCAAGAAACATAGTTTCCTTTAAGAAAATAAACTTTATGAGTTTTTTTTTCCAAAACATATTTTACAATATTATATTTGAGAAAGAAGTAAGGAAAAGAACAAATATTTTTGGGAAAAGTGATCTTTTGTTTTAGTTTCAGTTGAGAGTACTGAACAAAACCCTTAAGCTACTGTTTATATAGCAATGCAGAATCAGAAGGTAGAAAATGGAGTGAAAACTTCATGCCATGAAACTTGATCATCCAGGTATGAAACTTTAGCAGTATTCACACACCCATTAAACTAAAGCAAAAAGGAAATGTTTAATTAGAAAGGAGTTTTTAAAAGAACTTTACAGTAATCAGGTGCTGTTGCTGAACTTCCAAATTAAAGTGTTCACATATATTTTCATCTATTTCTATGAAAACATAATGACAATAAGAAGACAAAGCTGGGCTGGAGAGATGGCTCGGGGTTAAGAGCACTGACTGCTCTTCCAGATATCCTGAGTTCAATTCCCAGCAACCACATGTTGGCTCACAACCATCTATAATGGGATCTGATGCCCTTTTGGTGTGTAAGCAGAACACTGCATACATAATAAGTAAATCTTTAAAAAAAGTACAAAGCAGTGCAACCAAAGACAAATTGCTGTTAAATTAGGAATGAAGGTAAACACACAACTAAGAAAACAAACCAAAGCTTTTCACACAAAAGCAAATTATTCAGTGATTAAATTACATCTGATCTGAAAGAAACAGATAGAACATTTCTTTCAGACTGTTACCCGTTGTATAGCTATTTTCAACAAAATCAAAGTCTTTGAGCATTTTATTCAGTACGGACTATTATTAAAAATAACAATTTTTCTCACATTGTTTTGAGAAGTAATACCAGATGCATTGAGGATTGAATATCTCTGAAATTCTCAGTCCAGGATTTTGCTTAAAAATTTGAGTTCATTTGCTCATATCACACAAAAAATAATTAGACCTTGATCTGGTTCTGTTTCAATACTCAATCTAGTCAGGGCCTGAAATCAGTCACTGTAGGCAGAACCTCTTCATAAATCAGGTCAACCCTCATTACGACAACCTGCTCAACATCCCTCAAACCTTTTGCCATGAGTCACCAGATACATTCAGAATTTGAAGACTTCCACCTTCATTCTGAAGGATTTAAAACGTTAATTAAAAAAAAAACAACTTATATGTCTTCATGCATGCATGTCCTCCATAATATGCTTGGTGTCCACAGAGGTCAGAAGAGGGTGTCTGTTACTCTAGAACTAGTCACAGATAATTGTGAACAATCATGTGGTTCACAAACCTACATCTTCTGCAAGAATACAAGAATAAAAGTGCACTTAACTACCGAGCCATCTTTTCGGTCCCTCCTTTTTTTTTTTTTGGTTTTTCGAGGCAAGGTTTCTCTGTGTAGCTTTGGTGCCTGTCCTGGAGCTCGCGCTGTAGACCAGCCTGGCCTCGAACTCACAGAGATCTGCCTGCCTCTGCCTCCGAGTCCTGGGATAAAAGGGTGTGCCACCACGGCCCGCCCAGCCCCTACCTTTAAGGATTTAGCACATAAGGTTTTATAGGAATCAAAAAGTCAAAAATAAATATAAGTGAGTTCAATAAGTCAGACACTCAACCTTGAATCACTCTTGTCTTCTTTTGCTGAAATTAGGATTTTTCACTCTTGGTTATTTTCTTTATTGAGTGATTTGGAAATGTAAACACATTCTTCAAATATGGTGAATTAGTTGTCAAAGTTTGAATGTAAAAAAAAAAGAAGAATTTTTCTAGTTACCATGGAAGTTTTCTATTCTAAATCTCATGTTTGTTCCAAAGATAATATAAAATAAAATAGGGATTCAATTTTGTTTGACTTCAGTTACTTAGCTCAATTATATAAATATTATGTTTCAATAAGAAAACTGGGGCACAATGAAGGATTTAGTTAGAAAGGGTTAAACTTCCAATGAAACACAAATGTTATATAACTGATTACAGTTTACTTCATTTTCCCAACAAAAAGAAGTGAAAGCGCATAAGGTGTTCATGAGGTCTAACGTGGTTGCACTACAATGGCCTTTGGAGTACTTCTGAATGAACAGATAACAAATGATTATTACTGAGTAGCAGGCAGTGTGGCAAATATATGTGATGAACCCAAGTGAACACTTGTGTGAGGGAAAATATTATACAACCAGATTTGAAATTTGGTGAGTATGTCCAAGTTACATCTAATTATAAGTTTTTTAAAGTAAATTGTGTTGTTTTAAGAAGTCTGACAAACTTTTCTGGAGAGGGATAGATAAATATTTAAGGCCTTTTGGGCCTTCAGTGTCCTTAGTACCTCTTGCTCAGTTTTGTTCTTGTAGCAAGAAAGCGGACAATATGTAAATGAGTGAACATGGCTTTCTTCCAACAATATTTTATTTACAAAACCAGATGTCAGCTAGAGTGATGGGACATGCTTGTAGTCCAAGCTACTCAGGGGGGCTGAGGCAGGAGGATCACTCGAACTCAAAAACCCAAGGCAAGACTAGGCAAACATAAGGAGACTACAGACCCCTCATCTCTTTTAAAAAACAAACAACCAAATAAGACTATAGGTATTAAGCCCAATTTGGTGCTAGGCTCTCATTTCTTATACCCAATTTCAGAGGAGTATAACACATACTTTGCAAAAGTAATAAAATATGCAGCATTCATTAGTACAGATTCCACGTAACATCAATTCTTATAGAACACTTCATTGTTTTTGACAAATCTTTTTACATGTAAATTTTGATTACAATTGAAAATTCATCATGGTTAGAAAAATATATATATATTATTTTAACAAGAGGATAATGTTAAAATAGAACGTGGTTTTATTGCAACTTTATTATTCAGTAAGATACATGAGAATTGACTTTATCAAACTTAGTTTAGTCTTTAAATAATAAGAAAAAATATTTCCAAGGTATTTGGTGCTACTTGTGGTATCATACCCAAGATACAGCCCATTCATTAAGTAGTTAAGGCTGCTTAGTGAAGGAAACAGCAAGTGTGGCCAGACTTTGTGTGTAGTGCTTGCAATTTTCTGTGGAACTACTGTTCTGTGGCCAGTATCAAAGTGATATCATAAAACGATTTTGGCCAAAGACAACATGATGAATATTTGCTATGAGACTGTAAACACACACACAAAAAAACTGTCTAAGGAAAATTAGGCTTAAGGGTTTATTTTAGCAATCATAATGGTGTTCAATTTCTATGCTGGTTCCAGGGAACACTCTGTTCCATGACCTAGAGTACGTCTTTCCAAAGGAGGTTAGATTCATATATATATTAAAAAAAAACCAGAAGAAATTAAACTAAGAAAACGCAGATCAGATTGGTCAAAATAACTGGAAGACTGATACATTAAGATCAAGTGATATCAAGTTTCTTCTTTGGCACAGAATTGAGACAGAGGGACTCTCATCATCCTTTTGTTTGAATCTGGCCTTCATGAGAAATTTAGACATTATCTCAAGTCTACATTTTCACAAAGTACTAGGGAATGACTTCCTTTCAGTGTGAAACATCAGCTTGCATGAATCCACTTGAATTTTTGCCTGTTTTGTCAAGATTTCTTTAAGAAGCTTGTTTCCAAATGATGCTCTTAGAATTGTTACGTTATGTTATACTCTAAGAGCAGCAGTTTGTGATTAGGAAAGTATATTTTTCATTTTTCTTTTTAAAATAAGCTAGTCTTCCTTCATCTTTCTTCACCCCATCCTCTCAGACAGTCACTCAATACCTGTCTCTTGTTCTTCTCACAGTATCACATTTCACCAATACATGAGACTTCTAAACATAGAAGGCTTTAGTGAAAAGTTCTCTGAGAAACATATCAGGAGTATTCTGCTTCTGAAAAGGCATTATCTGTTACATAAATATACTTTTTTCCAAATAAGAAGCCTCATCTGATACGCAAAAGAATGGATAAAGTTAAATCATCCCAAAGGGACATGAGGGAATTATTTCAGAAAGAGTAGTGGTAAACAAGATTGGTAAGTGTGAGAAAGGATTTCTTGGCGTTTATCTCATAAACACATTATTAGTGTTGCTTATGTGAAGTTGCCGAATGGCTGGGTTTACATACCCCATGTATGCATTAATATATTTCCCTGCCAGCCTAAACTAATCACTACCTCAATTCTGTGTAAAAGCATTCAGTTAATTTTAATATTGCAAGTATTATTTCTTTGAGATGCTGAGGATCTGACTGATGGCCTCATGAATGCTGATAGCAATCTGAGCTATTCTGCCAGGCAGGAAATGTAAATTATTTAAACCAGAAAATCTGAGCAATGAATTGGAGCTGAAAGGTTGGCTATAGTGAATTTCTTGCTGGGCATACACAAAATAGGAATGCATTTACTAGCCATAATTTTAATCAGTATTATATACATTATTGCACTTCAAAAATCTTTCCATAAATCTATACACATCTTCTTACACAATGGAAACTACCAAATATTATCAATGATATGATTTAAAAAAAAGAATAACCAATGAGTTAATATTCATAGATTTAACAAAAGCCTTCCCCTACTGTCAATATGGGAAATGTAATTTTGTTTCAAAAATTATAAAAATGGAGATATTTTCAATTCCTTGTTTTGTTTAAGAAAATGTTGAGAATCAAAATTATGAATTATTTCTTCAAAATATTTTTTTTTTGGTTTTTTCGAGACAGGGTTTCTCTGTGTAGCTTTGCGCCATTCCTGGAGCTCACTTGGTAGTCCAGGCTGGCCTCGAACTCACAGAGATCCGCCTGGCTCTGCCTTCCGAGTGCTGGGATTAAAAGCGTGCGTCACCAACGCCCAGCTCTTTAAAACATTTTAATACAATTTTACAGACATAAAATTTTTAGTCTGATAATATATATTGCTACAATTTGTATCTACCAAAACATTTGTATTACATAAGGCAAATCAGTAACTATTCAAATATTTACTTCAAAGACGTGTGTTATATATATATACTTTAAAAGGACATTTCAATATTTTTATGTAAACAATTTAACACTAAATATTATGACCTACATATTGTTTTCTAAGTTAACACTGATTTTTCAAGTTTATATATGTGCAAAAATGATTTGTATCATAATTGAAAAAGTTCTTTACATAAAAATAAAGAATAATTTTGCTTAGTAGATATCAAAGTTACAAGACAAGTCATGATTTATTAAAAATAACAATGCTTGTGATATAAAAGTGTTACTATCATGATTTTTCTTAATGATATGGTCATTCATATGTTAGTTTTTTAAATATCTAATATTTATTGAATGAGATATTTTGCAGGAAAGTTTTCTTATTTTGGATGTTGTGAAACAAATAGTTATAGAACTTATGATTTCTTACCATAAAAAAAAAATCTCTGGAAGCAAAATATTGTTTCAGTTAAAACAACAATAGAAATGGCATTTATGCAAAGTTGAATGAGTTTACATTTGATTGTATGTACACATTCATATAAACCTATTTAGGAAAGATACTGAACGGTCAAAGAACAATGTGGTAGTCCGCTTACCTTAAGGACATCTCCTTGTGCTAAGTGAAATGTCCTGGCTGAGATATTGATGCCCTTCCCTGCTTGAACCTGAAGACTGTAGATGCATTCATGGTTGTTCTCATAGTTCAGTGGGTAATTTGGAGAAAGCAGAATTCCTTCGTCATTTGTTGCGGACGCTCCACATTCAGCTGCATGTAAAACAGAATATTGAAGCCCAGTTTAATAGACGGCGCTGCGTTCTGCAGAGAGTTTTGTTTATGGAGTGTAGATGCTTTGTATTTTACCCAGATCCTAGTAGGAAGTTACGTGCGGACATTTGTGCCATAGAGGACCAACGCGGTTCTCAAAGGAACCAGAGTGCTCTGGAGATGACACACCTACCTGTGGGAATTTATAGTAGTTGCCATAAAATGTGAGCACCTTTCTTCAAACAAAATAATAGTCAAATGCAAAATATCTTCAGGAGATCACTTAAATTTGTGGATGTCTTATAAATGCATTAAGCTTATATTTTTATGTAGAAATTTAATTTTAATACTATCTACTTTAATTTTGCCTTTGAAGACTTTGAAAGATTCTTTCCTCCCAATAAGTACTACTTCCTTTTAAGAAATTCAATGACAATATTGAATTTTTAAAAACTGTATAATACTTAAAATCTAACAATGCATAAGATATTTAGTATGTTTGAGCCATATGACTTTTTTAGTGTAAGGCACTTCTAGAATACATTATAGAGAACTGCTGATTCTCTCAGTTACCTGGTACATACTCTACGTGACAAATTTGAGGATATATGGAACAGAGATTTCTCAGTGTATTAAACTAGAGGACTTGCAGCAATATTACAGAATTGAACAAGTCTGTTCTTTAAAAATACACTTTAGAAATCTTTGCCTTGGGTGTTCTACCTTATCTAATTGCTGACTTCATTAGCATACCTTAGGGTGAATTTCAATGTTCAAAATTAACTGAAGAGGCAAAAACAAGCCAGCAAGCCATTATTGTCTAGAAATAAGATTTTAAAATTATAATTTCTGGGAACAGTAGAAGATGAAGACAACACGATGAAAGATCATGAAATGCTTTACTTTTAAATGCTTAAATGTTACAAAATTAAATTAAAAAAGAGAAACACACCAATGAAGAGCTGAAACTGTCAAGAAGGAGCAGAGAAAAAGTAACAAGTGTGAAACATGAGAAATGAACATTGAGTGCTGACAGCCAACCAGCCGGGAGGAGAGACGGCATCACAGCCTTTGACAAAGGGCTCAAAACTAGAGACGAAGACAAGCAACTTCCAATATTGTTCGTAATGATTTCCATTTCAAATACATCTAAATGTATTCAAAGAGTAATACCTTTTGGCCTGTTTTTAGATCTATGCATTCACAGTAGCCCAATGAACTTACAAATGAAAAGATGACAAATCAAACCTTAAAGGCAACATGGGTGCAATGTGGTGACATGTCTTGTTTTCCTGAATGAACTCTTGTAATTCTAGTGTCTCAAGTAGGATTCTGTGCTCCATCAGCCAGGCCACTCTGAACTACAGAGGACATGTGTCTGTAGAACACCACGTAAAGCTGGGCATCTTCTTAGAGAAGCATCATTGATCATTTAAATCTTCTGCATCCCTTGCTCTACCTTATTAGAACCTTTGTGTGCTTCTGGAGACATACGTGTGTGTGTGTGTGTGTGTGTGTGTGTGTGTGTGTGTGTGTGTGTG
>CABHPH010105761.1:0-12195 GCA_902168325.1 Peromyscus nudipes
ACAACCTCTTTCCTTTACTGTGGCAGTTGCCTGTAGCAACTACTATATGCCACAAAAAACAGGGCTGTGTATGTCTGTGTGGGGCACGTTTAAGTGACTTGTTCAAGGTTATGCAGCTAAACTAGAACTCAGGTCATCAAACCAGCTAATTCAGTGTTTAGTCAACTTTCGGGAGACAGGATCTCACCGTGTGTGTAGCCAAGGTTGAGCCCAAATTTGTGATCCTCTTACCTCAGCCTTTTGAATGCTAGGATCACAGGCTGTTACTTCCATGTTTGCCTCTGAACACTTCTTATTTGTTTGTTTTGCTTTTTGTTTGTTTTGTACAGGGTCTCTGTCTGTATCTCAGGTTGTCCTATATTCACTATGTACCCCAGGCTGGCCTTCAGCCTATGGTGATTCTCTGCTTCAGTCTTCAAAGTCCTGGGATTGCAGATGTGACCCACAATGCAGGGCCCTTTTTATTTCATGCTGCTTCCTACTTGGAATTTAGGAGAGGAACATATGTATCATCTCTTTTTATACTAATTATATTGGGTGTTTTATTTATTTTTTTCTAGTGCTAGAGACTAAACTCATGGTCTCTAACACAATATGCAAGCCTCTACTACTGAACTGTAACAGCCCTTACTGATACAAATTTTACGAGATCTTTATCTTCCCTGCTAAAATACTTCTCTTATGGTGTCAGCCTTATTAAAAAATAAACAAAAATAAAACACATACACACAACCCCCCAAGAAAACAAAACAAACAAACAAATAAAGCTTCTGGTTTTCACAAATTTAAACTTGGAACATTCAGAGTTCAGGAATATTTCCCCTCCTCTAACTTGTCATGCCTTATTTTCACATTGTTTACTGATTTCAAAATGTTTCCCCAGAGAATGACATCTGAAGCTTTTGGAGGGTTAAGACACCATCCCACATTTAGATTCTCTGCTGCCTTCATTTTGAGCCCCAAAGGAATACGTAATTTCCAAATTTGGATTTGTCCGATTACTAGTAGGAAGAGGCTGTGTTTCGCCCCTTTTGTTGCACGGGTGGCGTCTATAGAATAATGTTGAAGTGTGCCACTGAACGCTCGCACTTCCAGGCTCACCTGAGCGTTAGAGCAGGCCGCTTTCTGCCACAGACAGCAGTAACTTGTCATCAGTAAACTGCTTTCACTCCATCCTGGGGTCTTTCTGTTTCAAAGTGGAGCATTCCGCTGGAGTGGAAATGTTGAAATGTTTCCAACGTAAGCATAAAACGGACTCGATTCCTCCTTTTAAAAAGGCAAGGCTTTTCTTTATAGTTTCAAAGTGGAGAGAGCTGTGAAACTTGAGCCCGGATAGGACACACAACCTCATACAAGCCGGACCTGCTCCAAGTGCTGAGAGCACTGTTCTTCTAGGAGCCGTGCTGAGAGCTCGCTCCAATGATTTTCTTTGTCAGTCTACAGGATTCATTCTAAGACATCTTAAAAAAATCAAAATAGTTCATAGTAAATAAATCCCAAGTAGGAAGGGGACAGTTCCACCCACTGTGGAATTTAAAAAAATGTAAAGGGCTAGTCTGAGTGAGGAAAT
Source organism: Peromyscus nudipes (assembly GCA_902168325.1). Lineage (NCBI taxonomy): Eukaryota > Metazoa > Chordata > Mammalia > Rodentia > Cricetidae > Peromyscus > Peromyscus nudipes. The sequence continues at coordinate 1,571 of CABHPH010105761.1, forward strand.
GTGACTACACCGTGACAGCTTAATTCTCAGGATCTGTTCCCAGAACTCTAAAATGAAGAATTATGCATTCTTGCATTATTTATAGACTCATAAAGAAAACATTATAGGGACCACAGGAAATTTGTTTTATCCTTGCTTTCAATGTTTAGTGCTCACCTAGTGAACAACGCGTGAAGGGGGAAAATAACTTTTAGATGTGGGAGGCTCCTGTTTTTGTGTTTATTGCTCTTTGATTTTTCTTGGTAGCCTACTGTAAAAGCCCTGAGGCACAGTTTCAGAATACATGAATAGTGTCAGCAATCAGTAATACAGCCCGATATGGAAAATACTCCACTTTCAAAACCACAGGTTAGTTCCTGGAAGTCAGCCTGTCAGAGGAAGGATGTGGTATGCATCTACAAGTTTAAATAGCTTCTAGAACAAAAGGAAGAGAGATCTGTTGACTTCTGCCTCCTAGACACTAGGAGCCTAGAGGGTTGAAATTGGAACTAACAATACTTAAATTGTTCTGTCAGAAAGCATGGCAGATAAAGAATTCAGCGCATCTGAAAGGGCTTCATTAATGATCAGGTGAGCAAGGACCTGATGCATTAGGAAAATGGCATGACGAAGAAAGTGTTGGATTCAGAATCAACCCATATGTCTGCTTCGTTTAGGTGTTACACGGAGGTTATTGACGTCACTCTGGAAATTCGCTCTCAGATCTCATTTCTCCCTGTTGCGAAATAACTCATTGTAATTCACCTGGCTTGAACATTCTGTGCAGCTGGAGAGCTCAGCAGCCAGAGTGTCAGAGAATAACCTCATCCCTGGCTCAGGGTAAGTAGCTTTTTTTTTTAAATGCCTTGTAATCAGGCTCTAAGTCACCACCTGGGTCTTGAGAAATGCAAGTTAGTAGGTGCTAGTTTTTCTTAGTTCTTGGTTTACCTTGGATTTGGACATTTTGTATGATTAAAAACCCATGGTGTGGAAGGACATTCTGTTTATCTTTACAGGTTTTTTTTTTTTTTTGATGAAAATGCCTGGATTTTCTGTGAAATGTGGATTTTGTTGTAGATTCCTGGTGCCCCTCAGAAAGGCTTATTCTTCTGGACAATAGTTTTCCTTAGTTTCACAAGCTCGAGGGGTCAAGAAATGTGCTAAGGAATCTGAAATTCTATTTTTTTCGAAAGTCCACACAAGGGACTCTCTTTTTAAATTTTATTTTATTTTATTATTTTGTGTGCATGCATGGCTGGGTACCACATGAATGTAGTGCCCTGGAGGCCAAAAGATGTTGGATGCCTGGATCTAGAATTATGGATGGTTGTGAGCCACCATATTAGGTGCTGGGAACTGAACCTGGGTCTTCTGCGAGAACAAGTACACACACCATACCTCAACCACTGCACCGTCTCTCCAGTCCACAAAAGGGACTCTTGATTGATAAGCCACAGCATATTTCTGCTGGGTGATGTATCTGCAGGTGGAGGAGAACTCAACTCAGTTAAAGAACTCAGAGGCCATGTTCCTACTAAGAGTTTCATCTTGCTGGGCGGTGGTGGCACACGCCTTTAGTCCCAGCACTTGGGAGGCAGAGGCAGTCAGAGCTCAGTGAGTTCGAGGCCAGCCTGGTCTACAGAGTGAGTTCCAGGACATCCAGAGCTACACAGAGAAACCCTGTCTTGAACAACAAAACAAAACACAAAGAGCTTTCATCTTTATCTACATGGTAACAAGTGGTGTGCAGCATCCACATGCCTGCCTTTGTTAAAAGAATAGGGTCTAGTAAATGCAGAATAAAGAAGGAAATGATCACTCCCTCCTTCGAAAATGGAGTGTTCTGGGTGTCTAAAGTTCTATTGCTCCAGACTGCATCTTGTCCTTGTAGAATGAATGGTAAATGATGCATAAGTTCAGGCTGTACTGCTGGATGGTATTTTAAACAATAATCTTTTAGGGAAAAGAGAAGAGCTTTTTTTTTTTTTTTAGTTTAAAACATGCTATTTTCAAGCCAGGCGGTGGTGGTGCACACCTTTAATCCCAGCACCAGGGAGGCAGAGGCAGGCGGATCTTTGTGAGTTCAAGGCCAGCCTGGGCTACAGGGTGAGTTCCAGGAAAGACTCCAAAGCTATACTGTCTCGAAAAAACAAACAAACAAACAAACCCCATGCTATTTTCTATTTAAAACACAACTAATGAAAGTCAACTAAGAATAGGGAGTCTCCTTTGTCCCTCAAAAGGCACATGGGGTTCAGGCCTCTGGACTAGTCAATGAAGACGGAACATTTCCCTCCTGACAGAAAATTCTACTGGGAAGTGATGCTTCAAAGATAGTGATTGACTGGCTGTTTTTGCAAATGATCCAAGTTCAATTCTCAGCACCCACATAGAGGCTCACAACCATCTGCAACTCCAACACTAGGAGATCCAATGTGTTCTTCTGACCTCCTTCAGCACTGGGTGAACACATGCAGGAAAAACACTCCTGCGAACAAATCAATTCCAGAAAAATTTAAATAAAAATAAAATTTAAAGGATACTAATTCTATGAAACACATTTTTTAAAAAAAGATTTACTTAATTTTATGTATATGAGTGTTCTATCTGTATATATGATTTTACGCCAGAAGAGGGTATCAGATCCCACTCTAGATGGCTGTGAGTCACCAAGTGGTTGCTGGGAATTGAACTCTCTCCAGCCCCCTGAAAGACATCTTATTTATGGCCACTCCTCAGAAAATGCTCATTACTGTTGTAGTTTGCTGTCTAAAGAATCTTGGCTCTCTGAGATAACTGATACCTGTTCTCCTCTATCACAGAAGAGAAATAAACTAAGGTCATGAATTTGGTTGTTAAGAATTCTAGAGCTGGGCTGGGGAGATGGCTCAGTGGTTAAGAGCACTGGCTGCTCTTCCAGAGAACCTGGGTTCAAGTCCCAGCACCCACATGGCAGCTCACAACTGTCTGTACCTGCAGTTCCAGGGGATCCAACACCCTCATACAGACATACATGCAGGGAAAACATCAGTGCACATGGAATTAAAAAAGAAAGAAAGAAAGAATTCTAAAGCTAGGCCTGATAGTACAAGATTGTAATCTCAGCACTACAGAGAGAGGCGGGAGATACAGGCCAGCCTGGACTACAGTATAAGTTAGAATCTGTCTCAAGAAATTGGAAAAAAGAGGAAAGAATTTGGAGAGTTTGCATATAGCTTGGTGGTAGAGTCAGTTTGCCTAGCATGGAGCATCTGGGTTCCAATCCCTACACCATAAAATAAAACTCTGCAATTTTTCTTGAACATTTTGTTATTTGTATTTATAACTAATAAGAAACCTTGTACCTTGATGCCATTTAGTTTTAAGTAAGCAAGGAGGAAGTGGAATTTCCTCTCTTTCCTCTCTACCTAGTCTATGCAGAACAAACACTCCAGAAACTGTTTCAAGTTGGTGTTCATCACATGTATATAAAATTACTATGGCAACAGTTAAAACAGTGAGGTGGTACATTCCATTAATCCCAGCACTAAGGAAGCAGAGGCAGGCAGATCTCTTGTGAGTTTGAGGCCAGCCTGGTCTACAGACTGAGTTCCAGGCTGGAGAGTTGGCTTAGTGGTTAAGAATACTTGTTGCTAGGGCATGAAGATCATGATGGGGAAACCAACAGAGATAACCAAACCAAACTAGTGGGAACTCATGAACTTTAGATCAACACCTGTGGAGCCTGCATGGGACTGGACTAGGCCCTCTGCATGGTGAGACATTGGGTAGCTTGATCTGCTTAAGGGTCCCCCTGGCAGTAGGATCAGGATCCATCCCTAGTGCATGAACTGGCTTTTTGGAACCCATTACCTTTGGTGAGACACCTCAAACAGCCCTGATAAAAGGTGAGGAGCTTGGACCTGCCTCTACTAAATGTACCTCCCCATGGGAGGTCTTACTTTCTTATAGGAGGGAATGGGGGTAGGTTGGGAGGGGGAGGCTAGAGGGGCAGGAGGAGGGATGAGGAGGATCTTTGATTGGTATGTAAAATGAATAAAAAAAAAATCTTAATAAAAAATTTTTTAAAAAAGAATACTTTCTGCTCTTACAGAGGATCCAGGTTCATCCCCAGTACCCACATGGTAGCTCACAACCATCCATAACTCCTGTTCCAGGAAATCCAAAGTCTTCTTGTGGCCTCTGTGGACACCAGGCATAAACATGGTACATGTACATACATGCAGGCAGAACATTCATACACAAGCAAATGAAATAAATCTTTAAAAGTTATTAAAATTTGTATGTGTGTATGTGTGTAAAACACATTGTATCACATTGTATTGAGTGCTATTGGAAAGATCCATTCCATGTGATACTATTTCAAAAAAAACAGCAACAACTGTATTTGGACTTTTCACTTTTTATAGAAGTAACAATTATTTCCTCTTCAATATTCAAAGTGTTATATGTCATAAATAACCATGGCTTTCTAAATGCTGTCCAGCCCTGTGGTCTCTTCACATGTAGTCACGGGTCCTTTATCTAAAGTGGCTTTCTCAGGATTGCTTGAGTTGGACTTTTTCATCTCCAGCCTTGGCTTCTGCCCTTCCTGTTACCCTCGTCTGATAAGCCTTGCCATTCTTCAAGGCCCTTTGGAAAACACCACTCTTGATCCCTCCAGCTGATGTGACCTCTCCCCTCCTCTAAATTTTAACCACACTGTGATTAAGTGCGCTGCCTCCCTTATTGGACTGTGAACTCTTAGCCCAACATCCACAGCCTTTATCTATCCCTGGGTCCTTCCAGATGCTTGGCACAGAGCTAATGCTCCAGACATGGGTTTGGAAAATGAGGTGATCCTTCCATTTTCTAGTTATGAAGGCAAGATGTCTTTGATCTCCACTTGCACTCACAAGCAAAAGCAGGAGTACGGCCCATGTGCCTTCACATTGTTTCCACAAACACTTCACATGTGTCCATTGATTTAGCTTGTAGGGGTTGTTACTTTGGGTTGTTACTATGGTTTAAGAGAATTTGGTCCTGCAATGTCACACCCATATGAGATAGAAGAGAAAGGAATTGTTATACAGCAACATGAAATCTAGTTCCAGTCAAATATAAATGGTATTAGCACTTGGCAAGATAACACTTTTTCAGGTATCAGATCAGCAAAGACTGAAAGAAGACACCTTCATGGTGGAAAACACAAGGTCTCATTTATTCCAGGCAGAATGTAAACATGGCGGGATTTCTGTGAAGAGCGTTTTTTATAATTTGGTAACACTAATCAGAATCCAAAATAGAATGGAAAAATACACTTTGAGGATTTCTTCTCTGGGTACACTCCTATCAATCTGGACATAAGGATGCCAAGCCTCTCCTAAAGGGAGCTGCATAACATCTAATCTCTCCGATATCCAAAGCACCAGTTTGCATCATAGACGAGGGAGAAAGGAGAACACATTAAACACCTCGAAATGTAGTCGGCAAAACTCGAGGTGTGTGAAACCGGAAGGCAAACAACACAGTTTCAACACCCCAAATCTTGCAAGGAAGAAAAGGAGTTCAGAAATTACAACATGTCAGCCACATGTAATGTGTCAACCTTACTTGAAATCTATTGTTTAACAAATTTGTTATTTAATAAATCTGAGTATAACAAATATGATTTAAACAATAGTCCAGGAGGCACATATGAATCCAGAAGGCACAGGATATCATTGAGGTCAAGGAATCCTTTTTTGGTTTGGGGTCTGTTGTTGTTTAGAGACAAGGTCTCACTATGTAGCCCTGGCTGATTGCAGACTCACAGAGACACCCTGTTTCTGCCTCCCTAGTGCTAGGATTAAAGACATGGACCACTGGGACCAGAATAAGAAATTCTTTTTAAAATTTAATGTATTGTAATGTGTGTGTGTGTGTGTGTGTGTGTGTGTGTGTGTGAATGCCACATGTGTGTAGATGCCCTTGGAAGCCAGAAAAGGGTGTCAGGTCCCCCTGAGCTGCAGATAAAGTCAGTTGTGAGCCACTGGACATGCATACTGGGAACTGAACATGGGCATACTGGGAACTGAACGTGGGCCCTCTGGAAGATCAGCATGTACTCTTAATCACTGAGCTATCTCTACAGCCTCATGACTTTTAAAAAGGAGTTCTTTTCTTTTGGGGGGTATATTATGAAATATTTAAGGAAGAAACTTGCCTCTGAATAATGGAGCAAAAACAGTGCACCCATATGGCTCCGGAATCTGGGGAGTCAGGGACATTTTCATCACTTCGGTGTCTTTTACATACTCACCTGTTAAGGCACAGAAGGAGAAAGTTGACAGTATTCCTTGTAATAAAAAACATAGAAATGAACTAAATATCTAAACTGAGAATTGGTTCATATCTATACCATGGAAACTATGGTTTTGTTCAAAATAAAGATATATATGTACATCTATGTGTAATAAAGATAATAGCATCTATCTATTGCTATTTAACAATCCCCAAGGTATAACAAGTGAAAATCCTGTGGAAAGTATGAATAATACTCTCATTTATTTAAAGAATGGAGGGTTTGGGATTTAGCTCAGTGGTAGAGCACTTGCCTAGCAAGCGCAAGGCCCTGGATTCGATCCTCAGCTCAAAAAAAAAAAAAAAGAATGGAGTGTTGTGTGTGTGTGTGTACACATATTTCCATAGGATATTTCTTTTTAAAGATTTATTTATTTTGATTTTGTGAATATCAGTTTTTGCTTGAATGTATGTTAGTACACCACATGCATGTATACCATGCCCTCATAGAACAGAAGAGAATGTCATATCCCCCAGAAATGAAGTGACAGCCAGTTGTAAGTCATCACATGGGTGCTGGGAGTTGAACCCAGGTTTAAGTGTTCCTAACCACTGAACCATCTCTCCAGCCCCTCCGTGGGTTCTTTCTAAAAGTATTCTGAAGATGCTGCTGCGTGTTTACTTCTGAAGAATGGAAGCATGTGTGTGTGTGTGTGTGGTAAGGAGGGAAACCACTTTTCCCATATAAAAAGTGCTTTAGGGGCTTGGCATGTAGTTTGGTCACAGAACCTTTGCCTATTGTTCACTAGGGTCACCTGGGTTCAATCTGTAGCACCACTAAAGATTAATTAAATAATTAATCAATTAGCTAATTAGTAATTTTAGGGGCCTGTAAGATGTGCAAGATGGATAGCTTACTGGATAAAGGCAGCACCGAGCCTGGTTCTATTCCTGGGAGCCACATGGCAGGCAGGAAGAACTATGTGCCCAAAGAGGTGTGACCTCCACAAGTGTACCATAGTGTCTCTCTCTCAAGTCAATGCAATACAAAATTTTAAATAATAAATAAAAAGTGCTTTCCACCATGCATGGCAGCACACTTCTTAAACCCAGCATTCTGGAGGCCGAGGCTGGTGGATCTCTGTGAGTTGTAGGCCAGCCTGGTCTACATGGTTCCAGGCTAGCCAGGGCTGTTGCACAGGGAAACTCTTTCTCAAAAAAAGTACTTTCCGTTTGTTTAATGTCTTAAAATAGAGTAACCCAGACAAGTAATGAGCAACTAAGTTGCTTGAATGGACACACCTCAATACTGAATAGATACTAGATTTTTTTTCTTTTGATGACTGGCAAATGTTGGAGGGTTTAAACACATTTAAAAATTATATGCAAATTGCCAAATATTAATGATAGCTCTCCCTTTGTGTCAAAGGAAATACATGCACATTTTGCGCGCGCGCACACACACACACACACACACACACACACACACACACCAGAAGCAATCCTATTTGTAGCTTCCACAGAAGAGCTTATGTTTATTACTAAACACATGTTTTCCAGGGTTGTTAAACTTTAGAGGTAATTCAACCCTCTTAAAGTAGTGGTGAAGATAATCCGAAACAGCACCTCATCAAACCTCATAGTATTTCCTTTTTCAATGGATAATACTATTTTTAGAAGTGGGCCATTTATGTTCTTAATTATTGCTGAGGCTAATAGACACTGTGAAATGAATGTGTAGCTTCTACATTTCCACCTACTTGAAGGTGGTGGAAGGCACGGGCCAGGAATCAGCTTCATGGTAGGTAGAAACTGATGCCCTACAAGTAGGTCGGGGGTGGTGACCGTAGACTTTTATTTCACTTCCCACCACCACTGAGACACTCTGCTTTTGCCTGTGCTATGACCTCCCTTCCAAAAGCACTCTGAGAGCATTCCATCAAATTTTCCTCCGTGAGCAAAGTTGCAAACAACAATACTGACATGTAAGAAGAGAAGTTGTCCCCATCCTTTCCGTTTATAAAGGAAAAAGATTAGGGGATTTTTTTTTTCAATGAATGTGTTCCACATGGACAACTCCATTCTTCCTGCCTACTGAATGGGACAACGTCTTCTCCACCACTGCCTTCAGGTAGACAGTTTAACAAGCAGGGCAGAAGCCGGAGCAGGGCAGTGTGGGAAGCAGTAAATCCGAGAGGAGAGGACGAACTGCTTTCTTTCCACAGGAGATTGTTGTGGGGGGGTTGTGGTAGTTGTTAGGGATGGAGCAAACTGCCATTTTTTCTGACTGGGCACTTCATCACAAATGACCTTGTTTCTTCCTCACGGAGCCTCAGAGAGAAGGGTGAGGAACTGGTGGCAGCTGTGTGGGGCAGAGAAAGAAATGGTGGCAAGCCTCAGATTTCCACCCTGGCTGACTGGATACGAGTTGTGCCTTTAGTAGGGAGAAGGATGCAGGAACAGCAGATGAAATCAAGAGTGAGGAAGAGCTAGTGAGGTCCATTTTCCACAGGATAATTGGGGGAGAGGCAGTCAGTAGGTCTTGACAGGTCATGTGGTGGTGCATGGCAGGTCATAACCTTTTAGCCAAAGAAAGAAACAAACCATCCTTTCTATCCCTCTGAAAATCTTAATTCTCACCATATGTTTGACTGCCCTCGGCACATTACAGGCCTATTTTTTCTTAAATGACAGAAAACCGTGTTTCTATTGTCCTGCTTTTTAGCGATTTAGCACTTATGTGAGTAAGAGAAAAGTTGGATTTGCTTTGAAGTATAAGTAACATGAAAGTTTATTTCATTTACTCTACTAGCTGGGCTCCCCTAAAGTGGCATGTGTGCACACACTCACTTTTCGGTCCACGTTAGCAAAATGCTTCTTTAAAGAAATACAAATACCCAGTAAAACATTTCCAGTGCCCAGCCTCACTCACAATGGAATAATGCACTTCCCATATTCAGGAGGGTGTGATGGAACAAAGGCAAATGTTTCCAGCCAGTAAATCCCTGCAATCTCTAAGGGCCGAGGTCCAGGCTGCTAATCACACTAATACTACCCTGTTCTCCTAGCTTCCTGACTTTCTCAACCACTTCTTAAATGATTCTCTACAAATACGTGCCTTGAAGAATGGCCAGGATTAAGAATGCTCACAGCAGTGCTGAAATGCCTAACCATTGCAAACAACTTAAATCTTCACGAATGAAGGTCTGGTTAAATTAAGTGGAGGTATAGCAGTTAGAGGAATAACATGTGGCTGTTAAAAAGAATACAGATCCATTTGTTTCAGACTCTGTGCTTTGTGTCAAAACAAAATGAAAAACAAAACAAAACAAAACCTTCTCCTTCCAACTTGAATATTGTACATAACTTGGGGATATAATTTCATAAAACACTATTAATAATGGTAACTTGTAAGGTTAAGATTAAGTTGTGAAAGGGGCACAAGATTTATTGTTTCTTCTTTCATTTTGTACTGGACCCAACTGTTGGACTTTTATAAGTGCATATGAGGACCAAGGAGCTGGCTGTTGGGTAAAGGAGTCTGCCACCAAGCCTGTTGACCAGAATTCAATCCCTGGACCCACATGGTAGAAAAAGAGAACTGACTTCTGACAGTTGTCCTCTGATCCCCACATAAGAGCTGTGCATGTGTGCATAAACACACACATAAATAAATACATGTAACAAAAAATTAAAAATAAAATGCATATGAATCTAAAAGGAATAGAGACGTTAAGAAAGGTTTTTGACATTAAAAACAATATTATAATTTTTACAAATCTATGTTTCTCTTCAGATACATCTAAAAATGTCATCTCCTTTTACACTATTTGAAATTTCAAGATAAATATTTCTACAAGAAAATCACATTAGTATGACAAAATTTTTTTTTTGGGAGGGAGCTCTAATACTACCCTCTCCTACAAGATCCCTCAGGGGAATGAGGCTTTCCAGAATGCTCACTACTCTTATTCTTTTTATAATATTTTTCAAGAGCAACTTTGCTGCTCCATAATTTACATAAAATGAGCTGTATGAGCTGGAGATGTGGCTTAGAGATGGATCACTTGCTTAGCATGTACAAGTCACTGGGTTCAATTAAATTCCTAGCACAGAAAAAAACCCTATACATACCAAAATGTATATCATTTCTATTTCATTTTTTATTTATTTCACTTTATTTTATGTGCATTGGTATGAAGGAGTCCGATTCCCTGGAACCGGAGTTACAGACAGTTGTGAGCTGCCATGTGGGTACTGGGAATTGAACTCAGGTCCTCTGGAAGAGAAGTCAGTGCTCTTAACCACTGAGCCATCTCTCCAGCCCACCCTTATTTCTATTTCTTTCCTTTTTCCTTTTCCTTTTCTTTTCTTTTTTTTTTTTT
>CABHPH010105764.1:0-30570 GCA_902168325.1 Peromyscus nudipes
AAAAAAAAAAAAACAAAAAACAGAGGAGAAACAAGATGATAAGGGTGAAGAGACCACCACAATAGGAAACACCGTATACTGATTGGTCAGGGTAAGGACATTTTAGATGTGACCCTAACACCAGAGAAAAAACAAAACATAAGCAAATCAGATTTGAACACAGTAAAAAAGCTAGTCATAGTGGCTCATACCTATAATCTTAGCATTTGGAAGGCTGAGGAAGGATTGAAGGTAGGAACAGGTTGGGCTACAAAATGACTGTAACAAACAAAAAAGATAAAAACTACAAAATGACTGTAACAAACAAAAAAGATAAAAACAAAAAACCCAAATACCTAAGAAGAAACAGTGAACATAGGAAAGAGACAACCTAACCAACAGAAGAAATTGTTTGTAAATTGTACATTAACAAAGGAATAATATACAAAATATATATAAAGAGGGGGCCAGAGAGATGATTCAGTGGTTAAGAGCACTGGCTGTTCTTCCAGAGGACCCGGGTTCAATGTCCAGCACCCACATGGCAGCTCACAACTGTCTGTAACTCTAGTTCCAGAGAATCTGATACTTTCACACCAATGCACATAAAATAAAAGTTCAATAAATTATTTAAAATATATAAAAAATAAAAGAATTTAAAAAAATAAAATATACATAAAGAACTAAGTGTCAGCACTGGCAGCTATAATGGCTTCCTGGGAAAGGCAGAGTGAGAGGAGGGACTGTAAGGAAAGGGCAGGACGAAGAGGACAAAGAGGGAAGGGAGACAGTCCATGGAGCACAGGAAGGACTGTGCTTCAGGAACGGCAGCAGTTATACATCTGCTGCTTTTTTGTTATACTATCCCTCCTTCACCCTCTCCCTATCCCTAGCTATGGACAGTCTATCAAGCAGCAAAGAGCTAACCACAGCAGTAGAGAGGAGCAGCAGAAACAGCAGGCAAAGAAGAGGATGGTGGAGTGACCGCCTGACCATGGTAGACTGGCGTGAGATACACAAAACTAAGACATGGCAGAAAAAAGAAACCCACAAAACAGTTTATCATCTCATTCTGTATTGCTATTATGGAGTCAGCAAAAGCATGTGATCAAGCTCAGAGGAGGTGATGAAGGACCAGAAACGCTTACATATACAACAAAATGACCAACTCTATGGGCTTGATGGAAAGATTATGGCCCAATGTAATTTCTAAATGTTTTTCATTAAAAATGATTGCTGTACTGTTTAATCTCCAAGAATAACTTTCTACATTTGCTGTACAGAAATATCATCAGAAAAGGGCAGTGCAAGATTCAGGCCTAACTCTATTGTTCTATTTTTTCCCTATTTTAACATTCTCAGAAAGATCCCATCCATAACACAGACAGAAAGCAAAGGTGCAGCTAAACAACACGCTTTTTCTTCATCCTGATCTCTTATTACGACCAGTGCTTCTTGGCCCCCTACCCTATCCGAATAAATCTTTTCAACTTTGCTACAGGATCTCTCTACACTGACAGCAGTGTCCTTTCCACCTGGGAAAGACTCAACCTCATGCAGGATTCTTTCCGCTCCTAGAGCCGATGTTCTGGTGGAGGGGAAGAAAGCTTGGTCCTAAGGTTGAAGGCCAGCTTTCAAAGGTCCTCTGCTCATATTTCTGACTACAGGCCTTCTGAATCAGAGGAATTTTATTTGTAGGATGTCTGAAGAGATGTTGGGTTCATGGTTAGGTTACACAATTGTGTTAAACATGTTGCCCATGGAAATGGGCAAAAGCCTCAAAAGCTACCTCCAAACAAAACTACTTAGTCCCAGAGGAAATCACACTCCCAAACTCCAACAAGCAAAGGTGGGAGGAACTCATCTTGTAGGACAACCTAATGACCATTATTTTCTTTTGACTGAACCTCCACTGAATATTCAAGAAAAAAATAGATAGTTGATTAAAACAAAATTTGAATCCTTCCACGTTCCAGGTCTTTATTATTGTGCGGGTTATTCCTGCCTCATCTGTGTCATGGACCTCAAGACAAGCTGGACACTGATTGTTAAGGTAGTGAGATAATGGAGTCCATGTCATTCATGTAATTTCTGTAGTTGAAGGTATGTATTCTGCAGCTGTATTAAACATAGTCCAACTACAGGACAAGACACAGTATTTTGTTTGGCAACCACCGAGAGATGGGAGATGAGGAATTCCTCCATAACAATCCCTGGAACCTGCTAAAGCAATAAAGGACGGCTAACCATAGCTTTGTCTCACCTAAACTTAGTTAAAGTTTGAGCAGGTATGATATAGATAGGTCAAAGTGGATTAACACTGTTCAGGGATCAACAAGATCGAAGAGAAATAATTTTCCACTGAGGTTGTTTCTCAGAAATTCTTGGGACCTGAAACTCATTAATTCAGAGTTTGCTAATTTAGACTTTATTCAACCTATCTAAGAAAATGCACAGTAATTAATTCAGAATTGTTGTACTCATGTCATATACTCTCTACAACATTGTCTTCTCTGGAGGTTCAGCCATATCAAGGGACTTGGATATTTATTGTAATGACTTGTAAATAACTGTAGAGACAAGGTTGAAACTAAGTGAGAAAGGGAGTGGAAGCAGATGGAAGCTCAGACCTACTGATGTACAAGTTATTATATACCACATACAGTGACAGACAGCTTTTGTTCAGAGGACTGATGCTAGTCTGCATGCCTGCATTCTAGCAATTATGTAATACCAACAAGGACTCTGAAGAAATGGGATCTAGCATTCATCTTTGAGACCCAGTGCTTGAAGTCCATGTTTTAACCTTGAGTTTACTGTTAGTGGGGTTAAGGCAATGGAAAAAGCTAATGTCTCCAACTGTTTTGTCTGGGTAGATGGTTTTTGAGATCTTATTTCTTAAGTTTTCGTTGTTTTGTGTTCTTTGAGGCAGGGTTTTATACAGTCCTGTCAGGCCTCAAGCTTCCTATATATTTAAGGATTGACCACGACTTCCACAGAGTCTTCTCTCTTACTCCTGAGTGCTGAGTGTGTCCCCACCATGGACTGAGGTTTTAAACCTGACCTGGAACAGGTAAGAAAAGCTAGGCATGACAATTCATACCTATAACACCAGCAATGGAGCTGAGGGAGAGGACACCATGGAGTTCAAGGCTACCCTGAGCTACTTGGAAATCAAAGCCAGCCTGGGCTACAGAAACCCAGTTTCAAAACTCAAGACAAAGACCACACCTTTAATCCTAGCACTCGGGAGGCAGAGGCAGTAGGAGTTCCAGGACAGCCTGGTCAACAGAGTTCAAGGCTACATAGTGAGATCCTACCTATCTCAAAGCAACACTACTCCACCAAATCCAAAATCAAAAAAGCAGAAAGACTGAACATTATACAGGAATTTAAATGATCAAGTATTTTTGTCTAGATTGGTATTTAATTGTTTGAGTCAAGGTTTCACTCTGTATCTGTCCCAGGCCAGTAAATCCTCTGCCTGTCTCCCAGGTTTTGGGATTGTAAGAAGGCATCACCACCAACTGGCTCTGACTATGTGAAGCTTATCTGTAACAAACAGCATGGTCTGGTTCTCTCTCTGTTCCCTAATATCTAATGGTATGTATTGGTGGTTCAGTGGGTAACACTGCTTGTTATGTAAGTCTAATGACCGGAGTTTGATCCCCAGAATGCACAAAATGTTAGAGGGCATCAATTGTCTTCAGACCTACACACACCTACCACAGCATGTATGAGTTCTCTCACATACATCATATACACATATACACAATAATATGGAAAATAGAAATTAAAAACAATACCCTTACAAAGGTAGAGAATTTAATAGCAGTTACAGAGACTCAGAGAACTGGGTTGAAGTTAGTCAACAAAATATAAAGGTATAATTAGGAAAAAAAATACTCTTCTACAGAATGGGGTAACAGTAAGTTATTTTTAATTTGTACTTTTAAAAGATCCTGCCGGGCGGTGGTGGCGCATGTCTTTAGTCTCAGCACTCGAGAGGCAGAGTTAGGCAGATCTCTGTGAGTTTGAGGCCAGCCTGGGCTACAGAGTGAGTTCCAGGACAGGCACCAAAACAACACAGAGAAACCCTGTCTCCAAAAAAAAAAAAAAAAAAAAAAAGAGGAGAATTCAAATGGTTTCACAACAAAGAAATGATGGATGTTTAAAGGGATAGGTATGCTCATTACCCTAAACTAACCATAACATGGAATCAGCACACTGCACCCCATATAATGTACAATAACTATGTGTCAGCTAACAATTTTTAAAATTGTTAACATGGAGTTGCAAAGATGGTTCAGCAGTTAAATGCACTCGCTGCTCTCCAAAGTACCTGAGTTTCTTTCCCGCACCCATATTGAGCAGCTCACAATGGCCTATACTACCAACTTAGGGACTGACATCCTCTACTGGTCTCTGAGGGCATCCACATATACCTGACATGTAATCATAAACACATAAAACGTGAATCTTTAAAAAAAAAACTTATATTTTTTGATTTAGAAGACAAATCCTAAGTCATATCTTAGGTATACAATCCTGGCACTTAGGAAGTAGAAAAAGAGTACAGTAGGTTCAAGGTCATCCTCAAATATATACACAGTGGGGTTAACACTACAGGAAACTATCTAAAATCACAACAAAAACAAAATTTAAGCCACAGACTGGGAGAATACTTTGAAAAGCCTATCTGAGAGAGCTCTTATATTCAGAAGATTAAAAAACAAAACAAAACAAAACAAAAAAAAAAAAAACAAAAAGCAGGGCATAGTGGCACATCCCTTTACTCCTAGCACTTCCAAGGAAGAGGCAGGCTGATTTCTGAGTTTGAGGCCAGTCTAGTCTGTATAGTGAGTTCCAGGCCAGCCAGGGCTGCATAGAGAGATAATCTCCACTGTCCTGATGGTCTGAATAGAAGGTGGCAAACAGGCACATGAAAAAGGTGTTCAGCATTGCTAGTTAGTAAATGCAAATTAGTAAACTAAACCAGGCGATTCTACCATCCAGCTACCAACACAAGCAAATGAAAGGTACTGACAATGAGGAGAAACCACAGACCCTAAGAAACCACAGCAGAGAATGTAAAACGATGTAATTCAAGCTATACTACCATATAATTGATACATTCTACTAAGGTACTTATTCATCCAAGAGTAAAGAAAATAAGCTTTATTTTTAAAGGCCTAAACCATAAACTCTCAAATGTCAATCAATACATGAATGGATAAACAAAGTAGTAAATACCTACAATTAAATACTACTCAACAATGAAAAGTCTTTCCTAAGATTAGGATAATGAACTATGATATAAGCAACAATGTTGGTAATTAGTAATTATACTGAATTATGATTTCTCAGGCATTTTCAGATATTTACGAATACAAATGTTACAACAAATCAAACTGTACACTTTATCGTTTTAATACAGGGTCTCACTGTGCGGTTCTGACTGGCCAGGAACCAGCTATGTAGACCAGGCTAGCCTCAAACTCAGATATCTACCTGCCTCATGTGTGTACCACCTCACCCAGCACACACACACACATCACCATCATACTCTGGTAGATGCCAGAGGAAAACCTGAGGAGTCAGTTCTCTCCTTCCATCATGTGGGTCCTGGGCATCAACAACTCATGTCTTCAGGCTCTGTGACAGAGAGCTTGAGCCATCTTGCCACCCCCACACCCCCACACACTTTTTTTTTTAAAAGACAGCATCTCATGGGATTAGAGAGATGGCTCAGCCGTTAAGAGCACCAGTTGCTCTTCCAGAGGATACAATTTTAATTCTCAGCATCCACATGGTAGCTCACAACTATCTGTAAATTCCAATTCCAGGGGATCTCATACCTTCTTCTAGCTTACTCATGTATCAGGTATTTAAATGATTCATAGCTATACATGCATGCATGCAAAACTCAAAGAATTTTCAGGGTAACAAAAGAAAATCAGACACACAGATATAAACACATTAAAAATAAAAGGATATTGCTGGATATGGTGGCTCATGCCTTTAATCCCAGCACTTAGAAGGTAGAGGCAGGCAGCTCTTTTTGTGTTTGAGGCCAGCCTGGTCTACTCCAGGGTTATAGAGAAACCCTATCTCAAGGAAAAGGGGGGAAAAAGGATCTAATGATGTAGGCCCATACAGGCCTTAAGCTCCTAATCTGCCTCATTACATGTGCCAACACCTCAATAGAGTTGTTTTTGTTTGTTTGTTTGTTTGTTTTTTTGAGACAAGGTTTCTCCGTGTAGCTTTGGAGCTTTTCCTGGAACTCATTCTGTAGCCCAGGCTGGTCTCAAACCCATGGAGGTCCGTCTGCCTCTGCCTCCCAGAGTGCTGGGATTAAAGGCGTGCGCCACCACCGCCTGGCCTCAATAGAGGTGTTTTAAGAAAGAATGAGCTGGACAGAAATGTTGGCTTACCCCTACAATCCCAACATTCAGAAGGCCAAGGCAGAAAGAGTGCCAGGAGTTCAAAGCAAGCCTAGACTATGGTGTGAGGAAGAGGGAGTGGAGAGTGGAAAGGATGGGAAGAAAGATGATCTTCTGATACATCCTTTAACACAGATGAATCTCAAAGACATTACCACACTTGAGTCACACAGAAATGACTGCATACTATTTTATTTATATGCAGAAACAGCTTTACCTTGGGATCAGTTTATTCAGAAACCATTTCAGAATGATAAAGATAATAAGGCAATTCTATTATCATGTAAGATTTTCTGAGGGTTAGGACCTTATAGTACCTACATCTACAGGTGCAACAACAAGTGCACTGTTGTCAGAAAGTGGCATCTTCAATATACCTTTTTCCTAAAAAACTTAAAATCCGATTGTATTAGATGGCAGACTTTATCCACTTTACCTGTGCGACACTCATTGCAGATAAATTTTCCTCGAGGCATCTCAGTTAGGCCAAGGCACTCCAGGTGGAAAGCCCCACAGCACTGAGCCTCACATAACAACAGCTCACCCAGTTTCTCACAGTTCTGTAAAGGAAAAGAAATAGATGTGTCTGTAAAAGACTTTATAAAAGTCCCAAATGAAGAGCTCTCATGAGATCAAAGGTTAAGAAATCCCTTTTCTCTGTGAAATCCCCTCATTTATTCGACTAATATTTAATAATTATCTCCTATGTGTCAGGTATAAGAAGATCCCTGGTTTTCATGGGGAGAGATGACACAAACAAATAAAAAAGTTGTCTCACTTTTCTTGTTGCTGTGATAAATACCCCAAGAAAAGCAATTTAAGGGAGACAGGATTATTCTGGCTCAAAATTCAAGATACAGTCAGGCTGGGCAGTGGTAGCGAACACCTTTAATCCCAGCACTCAGGAGGCAGAGGCAGGCAGATCTCTGAGTTCGAGGCCAGCATGGTCTACGGAGCAAGATACAGGACAGGCTCCATAACTACACGGAGAAACCCTGTCTCAAAAACAAAAAACAACCAACAGTCTACTGTGGTGGGGAGGTCAAGGTAGCAAGAGCTTGATCTAGCTGGTCACACATCAACTATAATCAGGAATCAGAGCAATGAATGGCTTTAGCTTGGCTCACAGTCTGGAATCTCAGCCAAGGGAATGGCACCATCCACAGTGGGCAAATTCCCCACTTTAATCAATTAACCTATTCAAGATAATCCCTTACAGGCAAGAACAGGATAAATAATCCCTCACAGGTGTACCTGGAGGTGATTCCAAATCCTGTCAAGTTGATCATTAACACTAATAATAACACAGGAAAGAGGTCAGATAATGATCAATCAGTATTAGGCAGAGAATTCATATAGCTAACTTGGCTTTGGTTATGAGGATGACGTCTCTAGGCCAGGGTCTGAAAGTTCAAGTTAGGCTGTGAAGAGACAAAGGAAGGGAGCAAGCACATGGCCCACAGGCAGGAAAACGTGACTGAAGCCACAAAGAAAGCCACTGTTACTTTCCTAAAGTGAAGACAGGTCATAACTGGCAGGAAATGACATTAAAAAAAAAAAAAAAAAACAAGGGTCCATAATCTCAGATTTTATTCTAGTACAAAGATGTATTGGAGAGCTTTGCCAAATGAAGGCTGAACTCCGGTGTTCATTTTAAAAAGATCCTGCAGCTGGTTATTGGAAAAGGAACTCAAGAACAAAGTTAAGAGGAGACAAACCAGAAGGGTGGGCAGGAGGCAGTGTCACACCAAAGAAAGAGCCCTTCGAGATGTCCCTCCAATTACTTCAAAAACACAGATCCCCTCACACCCCTTCTCTCTTTGTCCCTTTCACTGGGAACCAAACAAAGTTTTGGGCCCATCAAGAAAGAAAGACATCACATCACGGACTGAGACAGTCTCATGAAGACATGGTGTCACTAAAGAGAAAAGCTTATGAAATGAAGGTATTATCTCTCATTATGAAAACCTGATCTAGTGTTGGCGTGGCCCTGGGGTTCTGTTTATGTCTTTCCTCAGGACAATGAGGTTCTTCTTTGGATTCCTGAGCACTGAACGCGCCCTAGGGCTGCTGCTGAAGCCTAACATGACAGAGACTTAATGGGTCTTCTTGAAAAAAATCTATCCTTCTGATGTCAATGGAGATTGAGAGCCCAACATCACCAGCTTTGGCAAGCATTAATGTAAGCCTAGGAACTGTAACCATAAGATTGGATTCTCCAGAAGAGCTGCCAGCTAAAGTCATGCTGGGATCAAGAAAAATGGGCCTTGGCAGTACGTGTTACTGGAGTTGTATCCATGCCAGTGGATGTCCACACAATCCAGAAGAGAATTTGTCATTGCTGCTGCCACTGTTGCTGTTATAGCAATGGCGCCCACCACTGCTACTCTTTCTGGGACTACCATTTCATAATTGCTTACTACAGCTAGCACAATGGAGACCCTGGCAACGTAAGTAGCTACCACAGTTAGTTAATCTCTCATTCTATGGGGCATGATAAATTTAATTCAGTACCTATATACGTCTCGATTGGCTTTGAAAATTATAAATTTATAAACTCAGGTTCCAGTTGCTTTTGGGATACTATCTTACAAGGACACCAACGTACAGTATGGCTTGTTAAGGAAGGGAATGGCTCAGTTGACTTTAGCCTACTGGCTATGGGTGAGATAGGACCTCTGTTGGTCTTTTCTGTATCGAACACACAGATTGCAAGCCCAGTGCCACTTTGAGATCTTTGGCAGCAGTTAACTCTGCAGCTCACACATGATTGAGCCTGTATGATAATGAGTATTCAGAGACGGGTAACGCCTGGGGGGCACTCACCAACCTAAGACAGAACACCTGTGTGGCCTGGGCGGGCATCTCCATGATGGGTAAGGTGACCTGCTGACGGCCCACGCAACCCAAGTCAGAAGCTCATTTTTTAATAAAAGGGGGACCTGTAGGACCCTGGCCCTCGTTTTGGGTAACTGCTGCCTTGCTTGCTGACCTTGACCTTGATATTCTCCCTATGCCAATTCCCTGCCAGGTTCCACCCTCCTGAATGCTTAAGGGAAGTTCCTTGCCTGGTACCCTGAATAATGGGCGTTAACAAATTAGAAACAAGATTGTAAAACATCAGTAGCGAACTTCTGCCCTCCAGGGTCCTCCCATTGTGCTGTAAGCCTGTATTTAAGACCTCCTCCCCCCTTAAATAAATGACATTCAGCATTTAAAATTAAAATATATATATATTATATATAAATTGAATGAATACTGTGAATGTAATCTATGAATACCACAAATGTGATTAATATCATGAGTGTAATTAATGAATATCATGAATGTAATTTAAAAAAAAAAAAAGAAAACCTTGGAAATTCCCAATATGTTACTTTTTATCCCATTTGTATCTACACACTGATTCACAACCAAATTCTAGAACAAAACTAAGCCTTATACTATCAACTAGGATACCCTATACCAAAATCTGTGAAAACCCAAGTCCTTTGTACAAAATGACACAGAAAACTGCACAGTATATACACAATGTTCTTGTGTACTTCAAAACACTTAAATTACACCATTTATAGTGTACATGCAATGTACATAGTTGTTCCTTGAAAAAGCCTCACAACAACCAAGGGTCTGTATGAGGCTGAAGAGATGGCTCAGTCAGTAAAGAGCTTTCTGTACAAGCATGAGGAACTAGGTACAATCCCAACCCATGTAAAAAGCTGGGCATTGTGGTACACACTTGTAAACCCATGCTGGAGAAACAGACAGACAGATTCCTGGATCTTGCTGGCTAGCCAGCCTACCTAAACAGCAAGTCCAGTGAGAGACCTTGCCTCAAAAATCAAAATGGACAGGGTTGAGCATGGCGGTACAGCTTTAATCCCAGATGAGAAGGCAGAGGCAGGAGGATCTCTATGAGTTCCAGGACAGTCAGGGCTACATAGTGAGACTCTGTCACAAAGAAGGAAAAACAAAACAAAACAAAACAAAACAAAACAAAACAAAACAAAACAAAACACGAACAGCTCCAGAGGAATGACACCCTACTTTTGACTTCTGGCTTCCACCATGCATAAGCACACATGTATACACATGCACACAGACAGACACACACACACACATACACCCCATACATACAGAGTCACAAAATACAAACACCTGTACATATACATATGGGTACCCCTCCAAATAAATCTGTACATGTTCAGTATAGACCCAGCCATCAACTATTACAGTATACATCACAAACAATATAAATAAACTTTCCCAAAGTATTTTTCCATCTATACAATTGGTTGAATCCACAGAAACCAAAATCTACTATTTGTAACAAAGCAAAAGAAACAGCCAGGATGGTGGCCAAGCCTTTAATCCCAGTACAAGGGAGGCAGAGGCAGGTGGATCTCTGAGTTCTAGGTCAGCCTGGGCTACAGAGTGAGTTCCAGGACAGGCAGGGCTATAAAAAGAGAAACCCGTTTATTTAGGTGACAAAAGGTCTTGGTCACTTAAATAAACAAGTAGGAAAATGTTAGGGAGAAAGTTAAGCTTAGGGCCTTAATGTAGTAAAAATTACTTATTCTCAAATATTTGACTTTCCTATTATCTATTACTCCCAAATCAAAACTAAAAATAATGAAAAGAAAAAGAAATCCTGTTTTATATATTTACATATTTAGAGAGCCAGTGACAGTTTTCATACAGTAAGCAAATTCACATTCAATTTAAAATATGAAAATTTCAATTACAGTACAAACTGAATACATTTTTCAAATTAACTACATGGTTTACCATAACCCCTTAGTTGGGATAACCATATCATTTACCTTTGAACTGGATACTTGAGAAAGGAAGTGCAACAAATGTATCCACCTCACATCAATCCAGCAAGCCTGGACCACAGGGTTACCCCCTTTCTACCTACTCCTCCTGTCCCACACGTAGCTTAAAACAGCCATGAACTTCATTCTGCCTGTATCTCCCTCCCAAGTGCTCGAATTACAGTGTGTAACCATACCAAGTTTGATTTTTTTTTTTTTTTTTTTTTTTTTAAAGATAGGGTCTCACTATATGCCCCTCAATGGCTTGGAACCGATACATAGACTACTAGTCTAACCTCAAACTCAAGAGATCCACCTGGCTCTGTCTTTTGAGTGCTAGGACTAAATGTGAGTACCACCTTGACTGGCAAATATTCTTTTAAAAAATGATCTGTGTAAAATGTGTTTACACTCCAACTTGTTTTATCAATAATTAATGAGCATAACTGCTTTTCAGGATCAACACTGTATCTGGAAATTAGTCCAAATATGGAAAACATCCCACCCCCACTCCAAAGAGACAGGGTCTCACTATGTATTACAGGCTGTCTTGGAACTCACTCTGTAGACCAGGCTGGCCTTGAACTCAGAGATCTGCCTGCCCCTGCTTCCACAGTGATGGGATTAAAGGTGTGCAACACTCTGCCTGGCTCAGGTAAACGTTCTTAATGTAACAGAGAAAATGACAACGCAAAGCAATGGGATAAAATTGTATCTGTCACAGTAACAGAGCCTGGGCCTGGGATTACTTTTTAGTGTTTCAATTAAAAACAACAGAGTCCAAGCAGGGTGCAGGGAGGGTGGAGGCCAAAGCAGGCAGACCTCTGTGAGTTTGAAGCCAGCCTGGTCAACACAGCAAGTTCCAGGCCAGTCAGGGCTACTAAGTAAGATCCCATCGCAAAAAACAAAAACAAAACCACCAATAAATCAATAAATACAGCGGCAGAGAAAGTGGATCAATGAATAATGCACTTGGCCTTGTAAGCATTGGACCTGAGTTCAAATTCACACACCCCACATAGAAAGCCAAGCCTCCAGTGTGCGTACAATCCCAGCAGCTATGAGATGTGAGGAAATGACAAGCAGACCCCTGGATGCTCATGGTCAATGTATCTAAGTTCCAGGCCAAATGGCAGGCCCAGTTTCAAACAAAAAGTGTTGGTCACCTGGGGATCTCCACTCAAAATTGTCCTCAGACCTCCACACGTTATGCCCACATGTACATGCACATCCACCCACCCACCCACGCACGCAAGCACGCACATACGCCAAGTATATCAGGTTTTCATAATGTCAGATTTTAAGAATTTACAAAGGTAAATCAAGGAACTAGTAACTCACAAAGCCACATAAACACCTCACAAAGAAACAGCACAACAGTTAGGACTCAAAACAACTAGGTTTGAATCCAGGATGCACCATGACCACATGCAACCGATGTAATCTCTTGTGTAGTTCAGTTTCTCATATGCAGAATGGGACTAACCCCCAACCCCAAAAAAAACCTCTACCTTAAAAGACTGTCAGGATGAATAAATGATGTAATGTTTATAAACTAAAGACTAGACAGTGAATATTGTACCAATATTCACCAAATAAAAGAAAAAATTTGAAAACTGTAACAACCCTTGAAACATCCCTAATTAAAGAATCAATAGCGCATGGGGGTACACACCTAAAACCCCAGTATCTGGGAGGAGGAAGCAGAAGGATATAGAGTTCAGGGCTAGCCTGGGCTATGTGGGACTCTCTCAAAAACTGAAAACCAACCAACCAAACAAAAACAAAAATCCCAAAGAGAAGGAAGAGGGAGAAGAGGAGGAAGAGGGACACACACTATGACAGGCAGAGGACAAGAAAATTATTTTTCACTGAGTAAGAACAGACCTGGCTGGTTCTGGGGGCACATACTCATGGGCCACAAGGACAAACCGTAACCAGTATTCAATTAATTCCTTCTCTTCGTTTTTCAAAGGAGACAAAAGAATTATAGCCTTAAAGAGGGATCATCCCTAGCCATTTTCTCTGACTGAGATAAGGTCTTTAAGAGAGAAAGAGGGGGTTCTCAAAAAGGACACATGCAACAAGACGAAGAAAGCCCCCACCTGACAAACGTTCTCCTTGAGTGCTGCTCCTCCGCCTCGCTCACCCTGCAGTTTTCTGGACGCAGACATCCCAGGATCGTGATCTATACCGTCTTCAAGAATCTCTTTGGGGCTGGCAGCAGTCCTGGGAATCATCAGTTCTCCCTTGCAGAGAAAAAATAATGTCCCACATCTGTATTATTGATGTCTCCTCCATCTGACCCCCTCCTCCCTCTGGGCTGCTATTTGTCTAGCCATTAAGCACTTACAGATGTTCAGCCAATCACGCGGGCGGACTGCATGCAATGTTAGTTCTAACCCTGCTGTGATTGGACGGGTAGTGGGCGCCTCATGCCCTGCCACTAACTGCTCTGAGGCTGTTCCACTGGAACTTTTTGAGCTGTTCCATTTAAAGGTTTCACTAAGGGAGAGAAAACATTCTTAAGTTTATTTGATTACTTATTTGTCCTTCCAAGATCCGTGTTTCCTAGGCAATGCCCCCCTTGGGCATTCTATTCAAATTAGAAAACACTCGGCAGCAGCATCTGTGATGCTCACTCACTGGATCTAATTCTATTTTTAACTTGAATTCAAAAGCTAGAGGTAGCATCAGTGACTACACTGACGCTCTGTTTAAAATGCTTTTCAAAAGCTGATGTTTATAAACATCCCAAATTAAGCAACTGATGGTCAAGAAATAAGCATATGGAATTTCCCCCTAACTGCAGCATTCTTAACTTTTATAGGGCACTAATTAGGTTCATTCATATTATTTGGTTACTTAAGCTGTACTCTCTGGTTTTCGAACAACTCTACTTATTACATATATTGTATCTGCTATCTTGAGCACAGGATATTATCTTTTTAAGGGGCCATTATCCATAGTTGCACTATGTATTCTGCTAGGACTGGGCTCTCCATAAGTCAAGATTCTGTAAACCTAATTAATCATCTCAGTAGAAGACTATTCTTAGATTCAAGGGAGGGATGGGACTTCTAGCGTGAAAGGTGATTCTCTCTGAAGGTACAAAGGTGAGGAACCGAGTGATACCTCTGAGCGGGGAGCCTCTTTGGAGGAGCCGTCCTTTCTCACTTTTTTATAGTGCACTCTGGCGACTTTGGCTGTAACATGCCTTTGTCGTTTTCGTTTCCTTGGTTTATCAAATATCTTGGTTGTGCCTATGACAGGAAAACAAATGTTACCTAATAGCTAGCTATTCAAATACATGTCCAACAACTTTTATCCTTAAATTAAGGATCCTTAAAAAATTATGGTAAGTTACAGTAAAACCTAACTTATATTTAAACAGACGTAGTGTTTACTTATTATTTATTTATTTTTGGGAGACAGTCTCTCTCCTGGTTGTAGACCAGGCTTGCCTTTAATTTACTGAGATCCACTTGCCTCTAGTGGGATTAAGTTGTACACCACCAACCCCAGCAATAATAGGTTTCATCTTATTAGAAAACTATTACTTAAAACAAAGCTAAAAGCTAGCATTTTTTTTTCAGCAATCCTATAGCTATGGTTTTATACTAACTTAATCACTTAACAGAAAACTCCGAGAAAGGAAGAAACAGCAATAAAACATAGTAACTTTCAAAAACATTTTACTTATTTAATGTGTTTATGTGTGTGCCTGAATGCTTGTGCATGCAATACCTGGGGAGGCCAGAAAAGGATGTTGAATTTCCCTGGAGCTGGAATTATAAGTGGTTATGAATGGCCTTAAATGGGTGCTAGGAACCTATCCCAGATCATCTTGTAAGAGCAACAAGAACTCAACCACTGAGCCATTTCTCTTGCCTAGAAGGACTTTCTTGAAGTCTATAAAATGTTGCTGCTGTATTTTGAATCAATTTTCATGTTACAAATACTTCAATTGAAATTGTTTTTCAATAAACTATCCTACTTAAAAGGTTTTCTGTATCTAGATTAATATAAACAGGTTAGTAAGTTATAATAGTTGGGGGGGGATTGGAGAGATGGATCAGTGGTTAGGACCACTGGCTGCTCTTCCAGAGGACCCAGGTTCAATTCCCAGCATCCACATGGCAGCTCATAATTGTCTATAACTCCAGTTCCAGATGATCTGACATCCTCACACAGATGCATATGCAAAATACCAATGCACATAAAATAAAAATAAATGAATTAAAAAAAGGTTTTCTGTAAGGTGGAAAAAATACAGTCAGGCAGTAGTAGCACACACCTTTGATACCAGCACTCGGGAGGCAGAGACAGGTGGATCTCTGTGAGTATGAGGCCAGCCTGATCTACATAGTGAGTTCCAGGACAGCCAGGGATACACAGAGAAACCTTGCCCTTGAAAAACCAAAAGGAAATAAATAAATATAAAATAAAACTCATTTAAATTTACATAACTAGTAGGAGACCGTAGCAGGGGCCTCACACAAACAGCAAAGGTAAAGGTCATAAAAGAGACTAAGGGCCAAAGAGATGACCCACTGATAAAGACACTAGCCTTTAAGTCAACATGGTGGAGGGACAGAACCAACTCTCAGAGTTATCCCCTGAGATGCACACACATATGTGTACACAAACAAGTAAATGTTGTATGCGTGCAAAATTAAAGCGATTCAAGCAAGGTGTGCTGACATATTTCTAAAAACCCATCACTTGGGAAACAGGAGGAGGATCAGGAGTGCACAGGTCATCCTTACTCGTAGCCTGGGTTACATAAGGCTATCTCTAAGAGAAAGAAAAAGTGTGTGTGTGTGTGTGTGTGTGTGTGTGTGTGTGTGTGTATGTGTGTGTGTGTGTGTGTGTGTGTGCCATGCATGATGGTGCACACCTTTAACCCAGCACTCTGGGAGCATAGGCAAGCAAATCTCTGAGTTCAAGGACAGCCTTGTCTACACAGAGAAATCCTGACTGAAAACCTGTGCACTCACACGGGGATGGGATGGGGAATGGCAATGGAGGATGGGACTTCATGCACATAGAAAGATGCAGGCAAAACACTCATACATATAAACATAAGGAAATTTTTCATTTAAAGTAACTGCATTTTATGACAAGATGTAGAGGAAAGCCATTTACCATGCACGAAAAAATTCTAGTCCCTAGGTTCTAGATTGGAGAAAACAACTTATATTACTACATGGTAAGAACTAAGATGGGGGCTGGGGAAATAACTCAGTCAGTAATGCTTGCCTTGCATACATGAGGATCTGAGTTCAATCCTCAGAACTCATGTAAAAGATGCTGGGTATGGTGGCATGCATTTGTAATCCCAGCAAACTAAGGTGGGAGGCAGGAATGGGGGTTTACACATGGAACTCAAGCACTCAAGGAGGCTAAAGATTTGTATGTGTTTGTAGCCAGGCTCGGCTACATAGTAAGTTTCAGACAAGCATAGACTAGTAAGACCCAGTCATAAAGAAAGCATAAGATGAGTCAAAAAAAATTTAAGATGGAAACAGGTAAGATTTGTCTCATGGAGGTAGGAAGAGATCTCCCTACATTTTGTGACAAATTAGGACTATCATTTAGTGGTAGTATATATTTTAACATTTAACAATTACAATGAATATATAACCTCATCTGGCAAAACTAGAAAAAGAAATTCTAGTTTCTTTTCTTTTTTTTTTTTTTGGTTTTTGAGACAGGGTTTCTCTGTGCAGCTTTTCGCCTTTCCTGGAACTCACTCTGTAGTCCAGACTGGCCTTAAACTCAGAGATCCGCCTAGCTCTGTCTCCCAAGTGCTGGGATTAAAGGCGTGCGCCACCACCGCCTGGCTTCTTCTTTTTTTTTTTTTTTTAAGATTTATTTATTTTATGTACATTGGTGTTTTGCCTACATGTATGTCTGTATTCTCTGGAACTGGAGCTCCAGACAGTTGTAAGCTATTATGTGGGTGCTGGGAATTGAACCTGGGTCCTTCTGAGGAGCAGCCAGTGCTCTTAACTCGAGCCATCTCTCCAGCCCCTAGTTTTTATTTAAATTTTTGTTATAGAAACACCAAGGGAAATAAACAGGCATTTCATAAGATGTTCTATGATAATTACCAAATGAGCTAAATCTTCAATATGTGAGATCACTTTTCTAACTCAACAAGTACTTGCTGAGTCTTAAAATATAGAGCCCTTAAGATTGTTGCAAGGTTGGGTTGGGAATTTAGCTCAGTGGTAGAGCGCTTGCCTAGCAAGCACAAGGCCCTGGGTTTGGTCCTCAGCTCCAGAAAAAAAAAGATTGTTGCAAGTAAGCTGGGATTACTGCCTGAGTTTACCACCGTCCTTTTCTATACCATTTCCGCACATCATTCTGAGGTAGTGGTGTCTTGTTCAGTTATTTCTAGCAGTGCTAAATAAACCTTGTCCATGTTTGATATACACTAAATGTTTTAATATTTAATAAGGTGATATATTAACACTAAAAATTTTTCCTATAACTAGCTGTCTTAAGGAAGCACGGTGTTAGAACTTAGTAAATTTTTTCACTTCCCATGCTAATCCTGAAGCCTACCTCACTGGGGAAAGTGTCACTTTCTCAGAGACATCTCCCTGGCCTCAGACTAGACTCTAAAAGCTTCTGAGGGTTCATCAAGAATTCTGAAAAAAGCTGGGCAGTGGTGGCACACACCTTTAATCCCAGCACTTAGGAGGCAAAGGCAGGTGGATCTCAGGGAGTTCAAGACCAGCCCGGTCTACAGAGTGAGTTCCAGAACACCCAGGACTGTTTCACAGAGAAACCCTGTCTCGAAAAACAAAAAACAAACAAACAAACAAAAGAATTCTGAAATGCTCTGAGCCCCAGCTATGGAGATACTCTGGGCACATAGCTTATTCCAGACATTTGAGAGCTATGCCCAGCTTTGGTGCATTCTCATTCTGGAGTATATCCACTATTTTCTTATTTACGTTCATTTTTTGACACAGGATCTCATATGTCCTTGGCAGGCCTAGAACTCCGTATGTAGACCAGGCTGGCCTTAAACTAACAGAAATCCACCTGCCTCTGCCTTTTGAGGGCTATGCTTAAAAATATGCACCACCATAACCACCCTTTCTATTTGTATGTATAGATGTTCACTGAAGACAGAGAGAGGTACTAGATCTCTTGGAGCTGGAGGTAAAAGTGTTGTTAAGCTGCCCTAAGTGGGTACAGGATCTCATAGAGTAGTAAATGCTCTTAATTGCTAAATTACTACTTCTCCATCCCTTGTTTCCACCATTTTAAATAACTTTCCCCTAATTTTAAAGTACTCAGGCCCAGAATTATAAAATGCAAATGTAAAAAATTCCCATCATCTTTTACTTTAAAACTCATCTGAACGAATATATTATTACAGATTTTGTTTTGTGAGACACAGTTTCTCTGTGTAGACCAGGCTGTCCTTGAACTCAGAGATCCGCCTGCCTCTGCCTCCTGATTAAAGGTGTGCGCCACCACTGCCCGGCTTTCAGTTGCAATGTCTATCCTCCTGTCATTAGAACAATGTTCTTCTGATGTTCTAGAACAGGGTCTTGCTCTGCGGCTCAGGCTGACGTCAAACTAATCAACAGCAGCCCTTATGCTGAGAGCATAGGCATGTGCCCTTACACCTTGTGTAAGGCATGGACATACAGTGCTTTGTGCATGTTAGGCAAGCCCTCTACCAAGTGACTCTACCTATCGTCCCTAAGCCTAGTGTTGTAACACTGTCCAGGCCTTACAAAGCATAGGTCTGTCCTTAAAAGGGGTAACATGCCAAGGGTTATGTAATGGGACTTAAGAGGTAGCCTCAGCGTGCCTACTCAGGGAGGTCCTTGGACAATGATCCCAGGAGACAATGGAGGTTTTTGTTGGGATTATTCACCTCATGCTTTCTGGTATATTCTATAACTGTGGCATTCCTGATTTAGTAGGAGAAAGTGGATTTGAAAATCATGACCAATACTTACACTTATGGGTAATTTAATAAGCATTTTAGACTGATATCTACTTTAGCATTTGATGGTGAAATTTGTTTGGATACCAGATATAATTTTAATACAATAGCAATGATGTATGCAGTACTTAAAAATGATCTGTATCTTCAAAAACACTCTATCATCTGGTCACAAATGGTGTGTGTGTAAGCACAGAGATGCTATAGCACACAGAGGAGAACGGAGGTGGGTCCTGGCTATTAAAGTTAGATTATCAAGACATGCAGAAAGTGCCTTTAGCCACTAAAGACATCTTTCCTGCCCCTGATCTGCAATCTTAATCAGTTAAAACACTTTTAATTCAGTTAAAACTCAGTTAAACTTAATTTAGTTAAAACTCAGAGATCTGCTTGCCTCTGCCTCCCAAGTGCTGGGATTAAAGGCGTGAGCTGCCACACTAGGCCTTTATGCTTAACCTTTATGTGCTCTTAAAATCAGATTTATTGCGAACAAATCTGTATCTACTTTAAAGTACTAAAAGCTGGAGTGGGAGGAAACTTTAAAAATAAAAGTTCCAAGACATTTATGCTAGTTAATGAATGAACGAATTAATTAATTAATTAATTAATACCACTGTTTCTGACTACTTTATGGAGATGAGAAGTTACTAGAGTAGTCCAAGATCAAGAGAAGAGTTAAGGTTAGTTTTTCTTTTTACTTGGAGGTGCTAAGAAGGGAACTCATGTCTCATGAATGCTGGGCAAATGCTCTATCATGAGTTAAGAGTTTCTGGAACCTGTATTCAAGAAAAAAGAAAAAAAATTTTTGTTTTATTATGTAGCTCTGGCTGGCCTGGAATGCATTATAGAAACCAGGCAGGCCTTTTACTCACAGAGATCCACCTGCTTCATTTTATCAAGTAGTGGGATTACAGGTGTGTACTACCTTGCCTGGCTATAGATACAAAATTCTTATGTGCTGAACCATGTAGGTAAAATTTACAAAGGACAAAGCTTATAAAAGTTTTTATTTATTTTTTAATGTGCATTGGTGTTTTGCCTGTGCATATGTCTGTGTGAGGGTGTCGGGTCCCCTGGAACTAGAGTTACAGATAGCTATGAGCTGCCATGTGGGTGCTGGGTATTGAACCTGGGTCCTCTGGAAGAGTAGTCAGTGCTCTAAATCACTGAGCCATCTCTCCAGTCTCCAACTTATAAAGGTTTTTTAAAAATAAATGAACAAGGGCTGGAGAGATGGCTCAGAGGTTAAGAGCACTGACTGCTCTTCCAGAGGTCCCGAGTTCAATTCCCAGCAACCACATGGTGGCTCACAACTATCTATAATGAGATCTGGTGCCCTCTTCTGGTGTGCAGACATACATACAAACAGAACACTGTATACATAAATAAATAAATCTTTTAAAAAAAGCTAGTTTGTTTAATAAATAAATAAACAAACAAACAAACCATTAAAGTTCCAGAAAAGAGCTGACATTATCTACAAGCCATTTATTTTAAAAGCAAGCAAACTAATGGACAAGTGATTGCCATGACTAAAATCAACCAACGTATTGTATTTGCTAACATACTTAACAATCATGGATCATGTTATCAGAAATGTACATCTAAGATTTTGCCAGCAGAGCACATCTAGTGCCATGTGCTCAAATTTGAAGTGTTATTTCAATGACTCTAAAGCCAGAACACAGTTTGTGAAATTTCAAATAATAGAAAAACAAGCCCTTAAAAGTCACTACAGTGGATAGGCTTGGTGGCACATGCCTTTAATTCCAGCATTTGGGAGGCAGATGCAGGTAGACCTCTGCGAAGTAAGAAGTCAGCTAGTCTATATTCAGTTTCAGTACAGCCAGGGCTATATAAAGAAACCCTCTCAAAAAACAAACAGGATGGTGACAGCCGTTTCTTTTACATAAAGAAACTACTATAGCCTGGTCTACAGAATGAGTTCAAGGCCAGTCAGGGCTACAAAGTGAGACTCTGCCTAAAAAAAAAAATAAAAATAAAAAAAATAAAAAAAATAAATAAATAAAAATTCATCTACAGGGTCAGGAAAAGGAGAAGTCAAGCTGGAAGTAAGTAGTAAGTTTCCTCCATGTTAGCCAGCCTTCATAGTCTAGATGGTCCCATTATACTGCTAGGGTAGCTACAAAACCTGCCAAACAAGCTGAGCCCACTGGTGGCATGACTGGTCTAATAGTGGAGTAACCAACCACTGTTTTAATGAATTTGAGTTCTGCTCCATTGGCTGGAATTCATAATTGGTACTATAAAGCAATCAAAAGCCCTTGACTAGGAAAGGAGGGATGCTGTTGAATTCTGTCTTCTAGATACGGCACGGCTACTGTACTCATGAACTCACAGCAGCTGCGATTGCGTGTCAACAGCCCATTAGGAGCTAGGAAGGGGTAAGAGACCCCACCTTTCTCTAAGGAATCAGTGAAAGCCCATTTCCAGTCAATAACACCCCACCTATGTTCATGCAAGAAGATAACTGAAATCAGTACGTCACGGAAAAACAAAGCAACAAAAAGATGGATGCAGCTGGGGATTTATAGGGGAAGCATTATAGTGGGAACAGAAAAAAAATGAAGTAGAAATACATTTTTTTTCTTAAAAAGAGACAACTAAAATAGAACAGGATCAAACATATGTTCTCTTTTTCAAGCATATGCTAGCTGACCAATGGTCACAGATGTACAAGAAGAAACTAAACACAATTTAGATATGATAAAAAGTAAACTAAAACAATTTTTTTTTTTTCTCCCAAGACAGGGTTTCTCTGTGTAGCTTTGCGCCTTTCCTAGAACTCGCTTTGGAGACCAGGCTGGCCTCGAACTCACAGAGATCCGCCTGGCTCTGCCTCCCGAGTGCTGGAATTAAAGGTGTGCGCCACCACCGCCCGGCAAACTAAAACAATTTGTGAAGGACAACTCAGATGATTTATGATTTCCTTCTCAAACTGCACTGGACATTTTCTAACAAAGAAATCAAAACTGAATCAATGCTATGAAATTAATAGTACAATCTGGAGAGTTAAGAGTACTTAAGAAAATTAAGGAGGAACTGATATTTCACAATTGTTCCAAATATTTCCTTACTAAAAAAAAATAATAATTAAACTTCATTTAACTAGTAACAGCATAAAACTTAAAAATAGCTATAAATCCCTATGATTTCAGAAAGCATACTGTGGTCAGAAAGTCTCAAAACTGTAATTGTACTAGTTCATAATTTTATACATGATATTACCTTTCTAGGCAAAAAAGTGCTTTAAATTTGCCTGCTTTACATTTTCTCAATATCAAAAATACTCACCTCCACTGAACTCTTTCAAATGAGATGAGGCATGTGAGTCAGCAATGCCGTTCTCCAAGCGACCCACTTCAAAGCACTGTAAATAAGCAAGAAGCAGTAGGATTTACTTAGGTACAGAAAACCATTCTTTAGCACCTTATTGCCAAAATTAAGGATAGCTACTGTCATAGCAACAAATCCTTGGTTATTGTGGCAATATCTACTATCAGCACAATAATTTAAGTACTTAGAAAGCTGAAGCAGGAGGGTCACAAGTTGTAGGTGGAGATTAGATAACAAGAGCTTGCCTTAAAACAGAAGAAACAAAAACAAAAAAGCAAAAAAACAAGGACCATACTGGCTGTGGTGGTGCATCAGGAGTTCAAGGTCATCCTCTGCTACATAGGGAATTTTAAGCCAACCTGGCTACATGAGACCCTGTCTTAATTCTGTGTTTTCATGTAATACACACACACACAACTTAAGTTTCTTAAGTCGAGAAACAATGTGAAATACTTGATCAATATCCATGTCATCATTATGCAAGGACCCAATTCTCTGTAAGTTCCGATTTTAGTATATGTTCTGTTTAAATGAGTACTACATCAAATAGAACTGACAAACTAACTCAGTGAGAAATGAACATAGAAGAGAAAAACAACTCTAAATCATGGAATAGCATGACAGTTTACCACTACAGATTAAAGTTATTATTAAACCCAAAAATGAAGTGGGGGACTCTATTTACAAGGAGAAAGGAGACCAGTCAAGGGGGATAAGGGATACTGGAAGCAGAGTAGGAGAAGGGCTGAGAGCAATGGACAATGGAACACAGGTACAAAAAGGCCATAATGAAACCCATTGCTTTGTACACTAAACCTAAAACTCTAGAAAAAGGAGAGAAAACTTTATCTGGCTATAGTCCTTAAATAAATGATATTCTATTAATATGAAAATAAACACTGGCAGGACAATGTGGTGCATGCCTTTAATTCCAGCACTCGGTAGGCAGAGACAAGTGGATCTCAAGAGGCCAGCCTGGTCTACAGAGAGAGTTCCAGGACAGCCAGGGTTATACTGAGAAACCCTGTCTCGAAAAACCAAAGAAAAGAAAATACTCAAAATGAGGCTGCCTTCTAGACATGACATTGCTGTTACACTCATAAACTCACATGGCAGTTGTAGCTGAGTGGCAAGAGTATTTGCCTAGAATGTATGAAGGCCTAGGTGCAGTCCTCAGCTCTCCCCTCCCTAACAACCAAATGCAAACCTCCAAGTACTATGGCACATGCCTGTAATCATGCCTAAAATTCCAGCACTTAGCAGGTTAGGGCAGGAGGATTGATAGTTTGAAGTCATTCTGGGATATATAGTAAGACCCTGTCCTAAATAATTATTTTTGTTAAAGAAATTAAGACATAATGTTGCATGGGGGTGGGGGGAGAGGCATATAGGTTGTATACAAAGACCATGTCTTGCTGTGGGATGTCTTTCTGTATGCTGTGAATATGTGTTACTCCCATTGGCTAATAAATAAAGCTTCATTGGCCTATAGCAGGGCAGAATGGATCCAGGTGAGAAAATCCAAAAGAGACAGTGAAAGGAAAAAGGAGAGTAAGGGGAAACACCAAACCACCATCCAAGGAGCAACATGTAACGGGACATGTGGCGATACATAGATTAATAGCTGTGGGTCAAGTTAAGTTATACGAGCTAGATAGTAAGAAGCAAGAAGCCATGGGCCATACAGTTTGTAGTTAATATAAGCCTCTGAGTGATTATTTTATAAGCTGCTGTGGGACCATGGGGCCGAGTGGGACTGGAGAAACTCCCAGCTACAATGCCTCAAAATAAAAATAAAAAAACTTAAAATGAAATATAAAGCACAAAAACAAACCAAATAAGTTAGTACGCAGCAAAAATTAGGCCCTTAGAACAGGATTATAAGACCTAAGCTTGCTCCAGCTAAGTAAGGACAAAAGTTCAAAAACTATGATTTTATAATATTCTGGGTTTTCTTTTTGAAATTCATTAAAAATATTTTTTTATGGTTCAATTATTTTGAATTGTGTTCTTGGGGAGCAATGTGTGCATGCAACTATAGGGGACTGAGGTAGTCAGAGGACAACTTAGAGTTGGTATTTTCCCCCCATCATGTGGTTCTAAATCAAATTCAGGTCATCAGGCTTGGTAGTAAGTCCTTTACTCTCTAAGCCACCTCTCAAGCCAAACTTCTAAAGAACCAATACCAGTCATTTTTGGTAACAGAATTAATTTTCTACTTCTGTGTACCATTAATACTGGATTTTTCACTGTTACTGAAAAGTAATTCTGTAACTGCAAAATCATGACATCAAACATTTGAACTTAAAGAGATTTTAATACAGCTAACTCATTTCTGAGGTGTTACACAGAAACAGTATCAAAGTAGATCAGTAGCATAAAAGAAATAACACAAGTCAGGGAAAATGTTTTCAGCTTGGGGGTGGAGTGGGGCGCAAGCCGGCCATGGCTTCTCATGCCAGTAACTCTAATAGTTGGGAAGCTGAGAAAGGATCATAAACAAATGAGGCCAGCCTATTGTATATACAGTAATTGCCAGTACAGACTACAATAGAGCAAAAACCTGGCTTTAAGTAAATAAATATTAGCACTTTATCGTCATCATAAAAAGTTTCTTAAATTATTTATACTTGTAAAGAAAATCTCAGTTTGGTGATACAGACTAAAATGAAGGTTGCTGGGGAGGCTGAGGCAGGAGGTTCTCAAGTGCCAGGTCTGCCAGTATGCCAAGGCATAGAACAAAGAAAGAAGAGGGCTGGGCTGGTGAAACAGTGGCATGAATGTTAGGGGAATAACCAATCACTTTTTGAATTGGATTTAAGGCCTGATTCATGAGACAGAACCCATACCTGAAGCTGTCAATGAGGCCAAGAACCCACGGCTAGATAAGTCATGAAAGTGTTTTCCAGACACAACAGATTAGGATGCACATATTCAAACCAGACAAAACCCCAGGATAGAGGAGGGGAGGTGGACATGAAGTCTTACCACTAGTTGAGGAGCTATTGCATTTGACTGTTAATGGATAAGAGAAAGTTAGTGTAGTACACTTGGTATATCAACCACACTCCAGGGTAAGCATCAATGCCAGGAATAGTTGGTCAACACAAACCGGACTCCATGATTTTTTGTTCTTTACTTTCAAAATTATTTGTTTATGAGAGACATTAATCCCAGTACTTGGGAGTCACACACCTTTAATCCAAGCACTTGAGATCTCATGCCTTTGCTTGGGAAACACACATGCCTTTAATCCCAGCATTAAGAAGGAAGTGATATGGTGGGCAGAGAAAGGTAAAGGAGTTAGGAGACAGGAACTAAAGTCTTTCGGCTGAGGAAAGCTTTTCAGGCTGAGAAGTCCTAGAGGTAAGAGGTGGCTTGTTCTTTTATCTCTCTCATCTTTCAGTATTTACCCCAATTTCTGGCTCCAGGTTTTTTATTAGTAAGACTATTTGGCAATTCGAGTTTGGAGGGAGGGGAGGACAACACAGAAATATACCACAGAATGCATGCTGAACATGTGTGAGCTCTAGGCTTAATTTCTAATACTGCCAAAAGGAAAGAAAGAAAAAAACAAAACAAACAACCACCTGAAGCCAGCTCATGTCAGGGGTATATATTACAAAACAGAGAGATCAAGTCCGCATAATTAAACTCTGTAATTTCTATATAAATTAATCTGCATTGCCCCCACCTCTACCCTGCCACAAGGGAAGTTTTGAGAACTTCCCTTTGGATTATTGAAAATACAAATACTACATGCACTGTTTTCTCCTACATATAGCATAATATATAATAGACCTGAATTTTTAATTAGGCACATGCAAATCTATAATATTATACTATAATAAATTATGTGAATGTGGTTTCCTTTCTTCTCTTTCTTAAAATATCTTATTTGTACTACATACCAGAGTTCATGTCTTCTTCATATCTATTTTATGCATAAGCCAGTCCCTTCTCTTCTAAAAAGGCTCATTTTTATCACAAAGTAGATTTGCTTTACATAGTATTTCTCATTAATCAACTTCTCCAACTCTGTTGGAAAGGTGGCATATCCATTTTTGCACCAGCAGACAATGTTTCTACAGTAATTTTTAGATATTTCAGTTCAAACCTATCCCTAAATCTCTGTAGCTAAATTTTATTTACAATACATGGCTTTCTGTTACTTTTTTCTAATGTTTTAATAATGGCTGAATTCTTGTGACACACCTCTGTGCCATCAATTGAACATACTTTCTGGTTTATGTGTCCAACCCACAAATGCAATGCCTTTTCCATTTTAACTGGGCACTTCTGTAGTCTGAGGAATAGTATCAAAAGTTTCACAAATTTCTTTTTCTTCATAA
The DNA here is from genome assembly GCA_902168325.1 of Peromyscus nudipes. Lineage (NCBI taxonomy): Eukaryota > Metazoa > Chordata > Mammalia > Rodentia > Cricetidae > Peromyscus > Peromyscus nudipes. Next base: position 26,927 of record CABHPH010105764.1, read on the forward strand.
TTTCATGGGTGGATGGTTCATTCTTAATTTATTTCTCAGCAAGCTCAACACACAGTTTTCTTTCCTCATTAACTCAAGAACATTTACTTTCCCCTTAAAGAAAGCACTTACTAGGCTCTTTAGCATATCTAAGCTGCCATCATCACCACACTTGTACTTTGTAATCACAATACGTCAAAAGGATTACATGAAAGCAGACATTGTGATAACATGAATTAACACAGTAACCCATACAAGGACACAGATGGAAAGTCTGGACAAAAGGATAAATCATATCCAGAGCATAAGATACTATAGCATGGTTATCTTATCACACTCTACACATGCATTTTAAATATGAATTGTGTATTTCTTGAATTTGCCATTTAATACTTTCAGAGTACAGTTATTAGTTACTTGGAACTGTAGAAAGCGAAACCACAATTAGGGAACGATGACTATGCATATCAATGTTAAAAATACTACTAAAATGCAATTTTTTAAGCATGTATTTCCTGGTTTTAAGCGAATTTTAGACTGGACAAAAATAACGTACCTTTCTAGAAAGGCCAAGATCACCCTTCTTGGGCATAAATCCAGGGTCTAAATCATTGGATTCAAGAAGTTTCTTAGTTGGTTTTCTTTGACGCTTACTTTCATAATTTCCTGAAATGCACATAATTTTTCCTTAGATGCTTTAGAAACTGAGCACACGCTAATTTTGAAAAATGAAAATCTGTATTAATATGAGTCAAATTCTTGTTTGCATTTTTCATCATGTTATAAGGAAGGGTACAGTAAGAATGTATTATTCTAAAATAGTGCTTACTAAAATACATTAAATATTACTCAATGAAGACACACATTAATTAGTGTATAATGACTGTGTGTATGTGTGAACCACAGAATAAGGGCAAAATCAAAAGGACTAAAGGGCATTCATAGTCATCAACTGAGAGTGAGGATAAAGAAAGCAGAGCAGGATTCTGGGCACAAATGGACTAGAACTACATAGTTCAAGGCCTTCAAAATAAAGTAAAACAAAGCTAGGTGGTGGTGGCAGCATATGCCTTTAATCCTAACACTTGGAAGGCAGAGGTAAGAGGATTTGTTTACAGAGTGAGTTCCAAGACAGTCAGGGCTATAGAGAAAGCCTGTCTTGAAAGCCAATGCCCCCTCTCCAAAGACAAAAAAAAACCCAAAAAACCAAAAACCAAAAAACAGGAAAACAAGCTGGATGTGGTAGTTCACCCCTTTAATCTCAGCACTGCAGAGACAGACGTGAGTAGATCTCTGGGTTCAAGAGCAGCCTGTTCTACCTATAGAGTTCCAGGACAGCTAGTGATATACAGACACACACTCTCTCTCTCAAAAGAGGAAAAAGCTGAAACAAACAAATAATCCTACAATATAAGTGTGTATGCTTGAGCACACACATATGCACATACACACGTTTGTGTGATACAGTAAGTACGTATTCCTGTTCCTTAAAACATATCCTTTGGCGAAATGGCATAGTGTATAAAATCACTTGGTGCCAAGCCTGACAAGTTAACTTAAGCTTGATTCCAGAACACATGTGATAGAAAACTGTCTCCCTGAAAGTTGTCCTCTAAACTCCACAAATAAATGCAATTTTAAGAATCTTTTAGGAGTGGACATGTAGCTCAGTGGTAAGGCACTTGCTTAGCCTGTGTCAAGCCCTCGGTGGGATTCTTGGCATGGCAAAAATTAAAATAGCATAACATAAAACAAAAATCTTTAAAAAAAAAAAAAAAGGAAAAATACCAGTAACTAATGTTGGGAATGTATAGATAATAACTTATTATTATCTAAATGTGAGGACATGTAAGAGTTCCCCCCACTCCTTGGCTGACTACAGTAAACAACAACCAGAGGGTGATAGAAATGTTTAGATTTCATTCTCCCCAGGTGACATAGGAAATAATGAAATGAAAACCGGTTGGAAATGAACTTCAAGGGAATACTGAAACTGACTAGATACTTACTGTGTTTTCAAAACTCAAATACTACACATTAATTCTTTTGATGCTGTTGTTAGGGTATACCTGTGGAGGCCAGAGGTCAACTTTACAAGTTGTTCCTCAGAGGCTATCTACCTTGTTCTCTGAGATTTAGTCTCTCACTGGGGCCAAGGGCATTACAAACGTGCACCCCTACACCTGGAATTTTAATATAGGTCCTAGGGAATGAACCGCAGCAATCACCTCATTAACTGAGCTATTATTCCAGCTCCGATTATGGTCAGTTTATACATGATCAAACAACTTTAGAGATTAAACAAATATCCAAGGAACACATGAACTGGTAGAGCTAGTAGGTGGAGAAAGAAACTTAGGTTTCGCCAGGTGTGGTGGCACATACCTTTAATCCCAGCACTTGGGAGACAAAGGTAGGTGAATCTTTTTGAGTTCAAGGCCAGCCTGGTCTACAGAGTGATTTCCAGGAGAGCCAGGGCTACACAGTGACCCCATGGTGGGAACAGGGGGGGGCTTAGGTTTCAAGTTCTTTTTTTTTCCTCTCAAGATTTTTATTTGTTTGTTATATACAGTGTTCTGTCTGCATGTGTGCCTGTAAACCAGAAGAGGGCACCAGATCTCATTATAGATGGTTCTGAACCACCATGTGGTTGCTGGGAATTGAACTCAGGACCTCTGGAAGAGCAGCCAGTGCTCTTAACCTCTGCACCATCTCTCCAGCCCAGGTTTCAAGTTCTTACTTCCCCTGTGTGCAGCACTCCTACTTGTTTGCTGGTTCACACTGAAGCTGATCAATAATCACAAAAGGATAATAAAACAAGGTAGTTTCTAAAAGCATTTCCTTCATAGAGCTCCACAAATTCATTTGTGGTCAGAAGCATATCAAATTAGCCACTATTTTAGGGATTTCCTCGAATAAAATTGTTGTACATATTAAAGGTGTCAGCTTCACAACAACACATAGTAGAAATTTCCTGCTGCATCCAATCATATCTGCTTATACACTGAGACCCCATCCCCACCTTACCTGGTGTCTTAACAAGCAATTCCTCAGACTCAAGGGCAGGCCGCGGAGAGACTTCTGGAGCCACAGGAACAGATAAGGTCAGCTGTGGCAACTCAGCATGTCCAACTCCAAGATCTGACTGAGCCAAGGGCCCTTCCAAAAACGGAGCCTCTCTTTCAAGAACTGGAGGCTCTTCTTTAGTTGAAATCAAAGAATTCTCATCCACCTGCTTGTTCTGAGCACTAGAGCGACATCGGGCAAGAAGGTTTTCGTCTTCACAGCGGGAACTTACCTAAAATCAGTAGGTACAAATAGAATACCCAGGCCAAAATTATTAGAATTTACAAAAAAAAAAAAAAGGCATTAAAAAAATTACAAGAGATTCTGGACTGAGCAGTGGTGGCTCACACCTTTAATCCCAGCACTCAGGAGACAGAGGCAGAGTCAGGAGGATCTCTGTGAGTTCAAGGCCAGCCTGATCTACATATCAGTTCTTGGACAGCCAAGGATACACAGAGAAACCCTGTCTTGGAAAAAGAAAACACACACAAGAGACTCTGATACTTGCTAGGATAGGGATTAAGCTTGAGGATATTATGCTAAGGGAAACAGACCAAAGTATTACAAAACTCCACTAATCTGAATCTAGAAGAATCAAA